>SMSR01009419.1:0-13248 GCA_019453355.1 Ceratina japonica | reverse complement strand
CAAATTGTACGCCGTCACCGACTCTTACGCCGAGCGAGACAAGAACCGAGACGACACTTGGTTTCGAGCTCTCGAGCAGTTCAGTTCTACAGTTAAGAAGCACTAGCAGATTTTCGTTTATTCGTTTATTCTCAGAGAGACGATGGGCGCGGATACGGAAGAATCGACTGTGGCAGCAAGAGCTCACCGATCGGCAAGCACAGACATACTGGGTTCATCGAAGAAAGATTCACCAACAGAGAAGAAGTCGCACTTCAACACGTTAAAGGCCTGGGGCATGTCCCGTTTGAAGCTGATCAGTCCGAAATCGAGTCAGCAACAGCATTCGGAGCAACAGGACATGACGAGCGCAGCAGCGAGCGGAATAGAAAGGTCAGTACAGGACGAAGGTCGGTGGAGAACGAGATCTGCGAAATTTCGTACTCACGAAATGGTAACGACCAGGCGCAAGAAGGACAAGTCGCACGAGAGGAAACCGAGTTCGTCCAGCTCGAGCGGGAAGAGCACGTCGAGCATACCGGTGTCAGTGCCGAGCAGCGATCGGCAGCCAGGCGTGAAATTGCGCGAGAGCGCCGCGCAGAGGAGGGAACGACGGAAGGGTGGCAGTCGCGACGAGGCGCCCCATTCCAGCTCCGGAAACTGGAGCGCGTCTTCCGAAAGCGGAAGGGCCAGCATCGGGAGCGAGACCACCACCACTACTCATCAACCGAGGTAATTACCCATGTTCTCACTGAAAATACTAAATTATTTATTGGAATATAGTATGCTGCATATGGATTGTAGATTACTTATCCCAGACAGATTTTGATGAACGTCATGAGATGTAGAAATTAATTTAACAGAAATTGGAAACAATTCGCAACAAATTTTATTTGAATAAATATATTTACACAGATTTTATATCATTTCGTGAGTTCAATTCGTAATCATGTAACGAACATTTATATTTTTGATCACTATTTTTAGATTGTTACATTCATATCAATTTTCTCAATATAACCACAACGTATTTTGTTGATTTGATGTGAACTTATGAAGGCAATTTGTAATTATTACCTAGCATCATTGATTGTTTCAAATATAATTTACATATGATTCTTATTTTTCGACGTACAAATTTTATCAAATTTTGCGTAAGTTTGAAGTAAATAAATTACGATGTTGATGAAACTACAAGCAATTAAACATAGGAAATAATCTGGTAACTTCGTATTGATTAGAGCCATGGTGGCCGTCTAACGTTGGTCATTCGAATTTGTCTTAGTCGAATTCACTATATTCAATTATTTACACAAAAAATAGTGTTATCCGAAAAGACAAAATGATGCGATCATCATGCGATAATTATACATATTCAGAGGGGATGGACCAGTATCTTTTAGAAATGGAATATTTTCGTCATTTTTGGAAATACGAAAAAGCTTTCTTAATCAAAATTATTTAATTTAAGGAATATTATAATATTTCGTGTATTTATATATGTTTATAAATAGGAGAGTTACGGAGACTTCATAGTCGTATCTCGAATTCGTATCTCAAAATTTTGAAAATCTTCCATTTCTAGAAGATATTGATCCACCCTGTATATAATTATCGCGTGATCGAAATATGACGAAAATATACACGCTCATATGAATCATATTGTATTTGTTGGAGAACGTAAACTATATGTAAATTTTATCAGCATACCGTGACTCAAATTTGTTCTAAACAGAATATCGTCTAGAGTGTACAAAAATTGCTATAATACTTCTTATCCTAATTGAATCTCATTAATTGTCCTACATTTAATGCCAAGGTGAACATTCATAAAGCACATAATATTGCTACATTTCGTGATGCAGTCGTCAGTAAATTTGTCGCAAATTTGCTGGATATTTTCCATCTGAACATACTCATATAGTATATTATAATATAATATATGAATTCAGTAAATTTCATCCGTGTCTTGCAGCAATTTTGCCTATTTATTTTATTTGGTTTATCATATAAATAATGTACAAAAAATTTAATTTTCTAGATTTTTGTTAATATTTTTTATAGTAGAGTGGTTATTAAATATCAAATTATATGAGAGAGTAAAAGCTATAATGATACAAGTCACTTTATCTTCCATATTCCGAATTGTTTTATACGGGGTGTTTTAGGACCCATGGTTAATGATTTAAGATTTTAAGGGGTGATTCTAGAGGATAAAATAAGCTGAAAATAAAGAATACTAATTTTTCATTCGAAGCCTCGTTAATTGGTTATTAAGCATTAAAAAGTGGCCCCTGAAAGTAGTCAACTTGCGTGCAAATTTAATTTCTTCAAAAATTTGCAGTTTTTCTATCTGAAAAAATTATTTCATATTCCTTAAGAAATTTTAAGCAAAAAGTGATGTATAAGTCTTTTTCTTAGAAGTTATATTTTCATAGAAAAAAATTCAAAAGGTCAAATTTTCGAAAGATCACAATTTTTTAATTTTAAGAATTTTTTCTCAGGAACTGTGAGTTTTACGCGAAAAACTCAGGAATTACTTTTCGTTTCAAATTTCAAAAGAATACGAAATAATTTTTTCAGATCAAAAAAGATATTCAAAAAATTAATTTTTCAAAAAAGTTTAAGTTTTTCTCAAAAGCAATGAGCCTCAACTTTTTATTATTTCAATTATGTTTGAAAAGAGATATACCTACAGCTAATTTTTTACAACAACTTCTAGCAACAGCTTACCTTTAAACATGAAACATTCCATGATTTGTAACGATTTTCACCCCTTAAATTATTGACCATGGGACCTGAAACACCCTGTATATTATACACGATATTTATCATTTTTGTACAGACAACATTCTTATAATTGCATAAAATCCGCAGTCTAATATTAACTAATCGTATATATTAACAATAAATGCGTAGATCGACAACGACAGCCTCGATCGGCACGTCCTCAACGTCCCTAAGCCACGTGAGGCGGTTCAAAGGACGAGACACGTCGACCTCGTCCTCGGTAACCTCGGAGGGCACGTTAACGCCAGATATCATCCAAGATATCGCGGTTGTACCATTCTCGGACGATGGGGAAACTTCATCCGTGTACTCATGCGATACTGAAGGCTATTACACTTCGTTCCACGTGGACTCCGGCTTGAAAACTCTCAGGGAAGAGGATCCGCAGGTTCCGCAGAGCCCGTTAATCAAATCGAACGACGTCAGCTCCGATCCTACCTCACCGATCGTCGAAAACGAATACGAATTATTTGGAAGAGGCTCGACGTCGACAACGACGAGCTCCGCGGGGACGGTGTGCACCGCTTTGATGGCTCCACCGCCACCTGAAAGAAAATCCAGCCTTACCGTCGTTGCCATGGTAAGCATGAATTTCAAAATGCATAATAAAATCTTTTATTAAAAAATATTTGCACTTATCATGAAATCCTAAACGATAGAAAAATCTTACGCACTATTCGGCGAAATTCGTCGACTATAAAATATCTATAAAAAATTGTAAAGCACAGAAAATATATATAATAAATAATTGTGTTATATTCTCTAACAGGTTCATGGGCCGAACCAAAACGGTGGCGAGTCACCAGACAGCGGGCACAACACGTCGTCGTCGCCCGTGGAATCAGCGTCAAGTCCTGCGTGCACTGGTCGGTCCTGTTCGGAGTTCGAGTACTCGGAATCGAGCGACCTGGAGGGTTGCGAGAGGATCGAGAGGATTCGTTCAAAGACAGCGATCAATAGTAGTCGAATACCGTCCATGTGCGTGATCACGCCGCCGTGCTCAGACGACGAGCATGCGAGAGACTCGGAACAAACGCGCAAGAAGACAGAGAATAAGAAAAACGATCGTCAGACGGGCGGTTCGGTGTTAATGTCTGCGACAGTTGGCACGTCGAAAATGGAGGTGATTAATGGCCAGGATAAGAATCTTTACGCTACGATCCAAGTGTTACCCTCGCCCGCGAACGAGAAGCAACCGATTGGACAGACAGTTCAAACGACGAACAAAATCAGTCCGCTAAGTGGAGTTCTGGGCAAACTTCGCGGCGTGCTTCCGGGCAGGAAGCACGTGCACGTGAAGAATNTCTGGTACATTCTATATCTCATGTACTTTATGTAATTCATAATCGACGTCTTTATGCAATTCACAATTTTTTATAATTATATGTTCACAATCATGGGCCATTTATAAATACATTATGAATTTCTAAATTGTTATAAATATTGAATAATTTCTTTCATAATTAACTTATTCTGCTATTTAATTTTTGTTAGCAATTTACATGTCTGTTTACACGTTGCACTTATAAAATGTAAATAATAAAATGTATAATTACATATTGAGAAAACATCCAGTTAAGTTTTAAATCAATAATTGTTTCGATAAGATTTCTTTTATTAAATCTATCTGTAAAGAAATTAAAATTTTCTCATTGAAATTGTACGATAATTAATACATTATTTCATTTATTGTTAATTAATTTGTCTGATTCGTTGAAATGTTTAGCAGATGTATGAGTAAGATTTTATCAAATTCATTACTGAGAGGATTAAAAATTTCTTATTAAAATTACTGTATGACAATTACTGCATTACTGTATTTAATGTAATTCTTTTATTGGTAATTAAAATGTTTTGTTAGATTCTTTGAACGTTGGATTTACCAGAATTGTGAATATGATTTTATAAAAAATTCTGATAAGGCAATTTAAAATTATTTGATGAGAATTAGTACATTACTTCATTTAATGTGATTACTTTTTATTCATAATAGAAATTTCTATTAATATATGTGTCTATTCAGAATTTGAAAATACTTATGAAACGTATATCAATTTCAATAGAGAAAACGTCTAGCTGACTTTTAAATGCATAATTATTCCGAAACANCGTGCTTCCGGGCAGGAAGCACGTGCACGTGAAGAATACCGTTCAGGAGCAAGTGAACGCGGACTCCGGCGACTATGTCACCATAGCCGACGTGAGGAACAATAATGGCAAGCGGCAGGATTCAGCTTCTTGTTCCGGTGTTAATAGTCCTGTCAGATCGGCTGTCACTTACGCGAACTCTAACGTGTTCAAGAAGGACGCGGAGTATGTCAGCCTGACCGAGTTACCGAAGAAACCGGATTCCTCGTTGGAGAGGAAGAGGCAAGGGGCGAGGGTCACATTGGACTCGGAGGGTAAGGTGGTTTACTCGTCCGATAGTTTGAAGAGGAGGAAAGGAGCTCACACTACGTTCAATCCAGGTAAATGAATATTTACTACCATTGAAACTGGTTCATAAGACTGCCGATGTTTACGCGAAATAAACTACAGTAGCTCCAAAAAGTATTTATCTCAATCTACAAACGGGATGTTTCAAATTTTTAGTGGAGATTCAAATAGGAAAGTTAAAAAACGCAATGTTCATTTTTTTCTTCGCGATGTACATAGATCACTAAAATGATTAAAACTTTTGAGCGAGAGTATACAGTGGCACGAAGGATTGATTATATTAGAGGCAAATCAAACATGTAGTGATTAAAAAAAGTATTGGCACTTTGTTTAAAATAGAATAATTTTTTTGTTATTGCACCAAACACTATAATTTTTTGTAAGATACTAGAGTTTATCTCATAATGAGCAAAAAAAGTTTGTTGAAAATTTTTAAGGTTATATGAACCGTGNATTAAAAATGATCCAATATTAAAAATATTATTCACTTCTGAAATGGGTACTAATATTTATGGGGATTGACTGTAATTATTTCTAAATTGAAGCATAATATGTTTTAATTATACCTGTAAGAGTTTGATTTAACGTCAAAATCTTCAGGATAATTATAAAGAATGGATGCCTTTAGATTGAAGGCAATACTTTGGCCATAGTAAATTTCCATTGACTTTGACTACTATTGTGGAATTCNGAGATCTCTCTCTCAAAAGTTTAAAACATATAATAAAAAGCTGTGTTTAATATTTGAAGCCATAAATTTTTAGAAAAAATGATTATTACAGAATAGTTATTGCGAATTTTAAAGAGTGCATTCGCCTTCCACCGGAGTACAAATTTTAAATGATTATATTAAAAATCGTATTTCTTATGTTAAAATCCAGGTCCGTTCGTGAGAGAAGGCACGTCACCGAACCCATCGCCGCTTCTCCACCGCGCGATGCCGAACATCCGCGCAGTAACAAAGACCAGCGACGCGGTGGACAGCCCGACGAGCAAATCGACGCCACCAACATCCCCGCAATTAGGCAAGGTGATCATCCGAGCCGCGAGGAGTCCAGACCGCGCAGCCAGCCCGGATTACGTGCGGACGCCAACGACAGTCGTCGGCCCAACGAGTCCAATGACGCCGCATCGTCAGGTTCGGGGAGCATACGTGAACGTTCAGGAAGACGAAGGTAAGACGAAGGTTGCTTCTAGCACTGAGAAACGCACCGCCGATAGATTAGAGGCACGATGTACATTAGCGATGAACCCGCGACCTAACAACGGGGTGAACGGAAGTCCGTTGCTTTCGAGCAATAATAGTTGTCGGACGACGGCACTGGCGCCGAGTAACAAACTATCGGATCCTAAAACCAAGCTTTGTAAACCGTACAGCCCTGAGAACGGGTCGGTAGACGCGGTTACATACGACGAGAATCATCCACCGGAAATCGAGGACGCTATGACTCTTTCGAAGGGTCAACAGGTCTTAAATGGTATAGAGCAATCGTCGTCGGTTATTAGGCAGACAAACCTACGGCTCGATTTCGAAAAATCAGTGCTCTGCTCGAAAACCGCTAGTGGTAATACTCCAAAGTTAGCTAGGAAGTTGCTCGTGTCTGACCTCGATACGCCCAACTTTTGTCGAAAGATTACCAGGTTCGAGCGGAATGGTCAGGTTCTCGAGGAGTGCGAAGTTCCAGCGCGAAACGGCGACAAATCTGGCGGCGTGGCGGACGACGGGTTGAAAAATATGATCGCAGATTCCACGAACGTTCCTGAGACCCAGGCGTGTAGCGATAATGATTCAGTAAAGAAACCCGACGCGATCAGGGCCGATAGAGTTGTCGAGCGTAAAGTGAAACGGAGCGAGAGTTATCGTATGGCGAACAGCCCGATAATGTTTATTAAGAAGTTCTCCGGGAACGGCGACAAGTCGTCAAAAATTTGTCGCACGCCCTCCGAGGAACTGCAGGAGGAACTATTGAAGGAGAGGATTAATTACCCGGAGACTGTGGCCAGTCCCAAGCCGCCGGTTGATAGTAACGTGAACTTCGATGACGTAAACCTGACGATTTCGATTCCGATCGCGAACCTTACCAAGAGTCCCAGGCCGAGAGCCACGGACATCGAACCCGTCAGGGTACTCAAATATTCTGGCAATGACACGGAAATTTGGTAATCGATAAGATAAATTGAGTTCGTTGAATTGTGTAGGGTGGTCAGTAACTGGTGGTACAAACTGTAAGAGTTTACGTTTGATATGTTGTTTTCAAATCAATCTTCATTAAGAAATTCAAGGGGAACTATGTTCCCTCGTCAGGAATCAACTAAACTGTCAATCTTTGTCGAGTCAATGTCCTGAGTCATGACTTCACCAGCGGAAAAACCAGGATCGCGTTATCAGTCTTAAACAAATGATCGGATATTTGGTAACTGCGCGCTTGATATTCCTCTCTTTTCCTTATAAAACGAAGGAGAATTGATTCTATACCGAGAAATAAGTATTAGATTACCCGGGAACAAGGAATGGAAGAATTCTGACTTTTAATTCTACAGGGTGTTTCAGAACCCATAGTCAATAATTTAAAGGGTGATTCTAGAGGCTAAAATAAGCCGAAAATAAAGAATACTAATTTTTCGTTTGAAACCTCGTAAAACGAAATTAACTTTTTTCAAAATTTGCAGTTTCCTCTACCTGAAAAAATTATTTCACGTTCTTTGGGAAATTTGAAACAAAAAGTAATTCCTGAATTTTTCTCGTAAAACTAATAGTTTCTGAGAAAAAAATTCTTAAAATTTAAAAATCGTGATTTTTCGAAAATTTGTTCTTTTGAATTTTTTTCTACGAAACTATAATTTCTATGAAAAAAACTCATACATCACTTTTTGCATAAAATTTGTTAAAGGATATGAAATAATTTTTTCAGATCAAAACAACTGCAGATTTTGGTTTTTAATTAACTTGTTCCTGTAGTTGAAGTTGGAGAAACTTATCGTTTTCCGAAATTATTGTGACCATAAATAACCGGGAAAGTAAGATAGAAATGCTGCTAAGCGATCTGTAGTACTGGAAATAATTATACACGTCAGTTTTGAAAAGATTATGCATACAAATCTGAACCGATAGAGTAAAACTACAGAGAGATAGATTAAAACACAATCAAGGATACGTGTATACCTGGTGAGCATTTAAATTCGGTTTTCTCTAAATCGAAATCTTATTTGAAAAAATTTTATTCTATATCTTCGTTTTATTTCGTCACGTAGAATCATCAATCTTCCAGTTGTACCACCAATTACCGATTATTTTGTATATGCTCGGATAACGCGTTTTGGGATAATTGCAATTTCAGATTCAATCTAGTTGGCTAATTAATGAGGAGATTTTATAAATCGGAGTTTAGATAGGTCAAAGTTACTTGCAAAATATTTAGGAGGAAAATATCGGGGACTCTGCGGTTTTATCGAAATGATAGGACAGATCGTGACACTAATTTTCTGATGGCACATTTTTTTGAAGTCATAGTTCAATGATTCTTGTATCTGTGATATGATATATTTCCTTTCTTTCCTTTTCTTTTCTTTTCTTCTTTTTCACTTAACTTCTGCAAAAATTGTTTAGGCTATTTCAATGATATAAAAATACTTTAATAGCACGGTATAAAGCGTAAGGTATAAATAAAAAAATAGGGTGCTTAAAGTACGAATTACTATTGAATTACATATAAAAATCTATAATTGCGTGATGTGATATCAACTAGTGGACATTTTCCTGACAAACCAATAATTATGGAATATTCAGCATACTTTCTACTTGTTCCATGGAAATAATTTTGTAAGTTATACGTGTTTTAAAGAATATTATCTTGTTCAGATAGGAAAAAATTATAAATAAATTGCGACGAATTTAAAAATAATAGTTATTATATACCTTGTTATACGTGAAAATTACAGGGAAAATATCAATTCTTATTTACAAAAAATGACAATGAACGATTTTTAATCTTCAGTTCTAGAAGATTCATCTGAAATTGAATTAATCAGTCTAATTTGGATTCAAAGTTAAATTTCAATTCCTAGTTAAAAGCAGTCTGAGTAATTAGATGTTTGTGAATCGTCAGTTGCGGACAAGTTATTTTAGAATTACATTTTAAACTTTCAATTTGACAGTCAGTTCTTATTACAATTAGAAGAAATTTCATTTAATTGATTAGAAGAAGTCTTAATTAATCGTTAAATATTAACCATCAATTCCAGAAAAGTTATTTATAAATTACATTTTCAATCTTAAATTTGACAGGTTTGAATTAAAAATTAAACTTTTATTTCTTTTCTCAATTATAATTAGAAGAAAGGGTAGGATGATTAATTACAATTCAAGAATAGTCCTACAAAAATTACATTTGCAATCTTCGATTTGACGATTCTGACTTATAAATTGAACGTCTTAATTGAGAAATTCATCAATTAACAATTAGAATTTAGTTACAAGTGAAGAATCAAGTTTAATTCTATCGTTAAAATAACAATTGCCACGATATGAACTAGTAGACATTTTCCTAACAAACCAATAATTACGCAATATTAATTCAGCACGCGTTCTTTACTCGGAAGTAATTTGTAAGCTACACGTGTTACACAGAACGTTATCTCGTTCAGATAGGAAGAAATTATTAATAAATTGCAACGAGTGTAAAAATAAGAATTATCTCTCGTTATACGAGAAAATTGCGGAGAAAGTCCTAACAAGCATAAAACATGAATACTATGTAAATAGAAGGACACGAGTAAGGTGATTAGATTCGAGGAGTGAAAAATCACATACAAAATATTGTCTACTCTAAAGATGAATGACCGTGAAAACATTTCGCATTTTTCTAATTAATTTCCACACACACATACATATCTTACAACAAAATTATAATAAAATACCAGATTTCTATGAAAAGATAAATATTTATAGTATCAGTTTGAAAAACTTAAGAAAAACATTTAAACGTATTACATGTATACTTACATTTTTATATTTTTATAAACGGCTAGCATTCTTTATATCGTCTGCATATATTATTCTTCTATAAATGTATAAAAATTGGTTTCTCCTCAAAAATCTATTCATAGAAAATTTTCGGAATTACTCGTTTATTTAAAAAATCCAATTTAGAATTTATCAAACTTTTCGTCGCGTGACATAAGTAAAACTTTTGGATCGTCAAGTGATCAATTATTCAAGATGACCTTCGATAATAAGGACGAAAATCGAGGTGGTAGCATCTATTGAATCACCCGGTATGATAAGATTTTTGGGTCTTCGAATATACAGGGTGTCCTAGAAAGATTGTAGGAGCCGAAAATGGCAGATTGGGAGGGTCCTACTGAACAACAATTTCCTTTGGCAAAATGCGAAATGGTACTTAGTTATCGAGTTATTAACAAAAAACACGGACCAATGAGAGCGCTCGGTTGACTTGGACTCCGAGTCGGGAGTGTTGGGACTAAGCTCGGCACAAACAAGCGTTTCATTCAGTACGAAGCTTTTTAGGAAAATAACGAATAATAATTCACGTGAATGACAATGCAAGCAAATTGTTCGTTCTGTATTATGAATAACAATTAATGCACTTAATCGTTATTTTACTAAAATCTTCATACTGAGCGAAACACTTGTTCGTGCCGAGCGGCCAGCTTAGTCCCAATACTCCCGGCTCGGAGTCCAAGTCAACCGAGCGCTCTCATTGGTGCGTGTTTTTTGTTAATAACTCGATAACCAAGTACCATTTCGCATTTTGCCAAAGGAAATTGTTGTTCAGTATGAGTAATAGGACCTTCCCAATCTGCCATTTTCGGCTCCTACAATCTTTCTGGGACACCCTGTATAATGTGGAAGAGGAAAATTAAATCTGACATATTCTGGTCACGATTTATTCAGAATATGCTAATATTTAATAATACGAGCTTTATTGAACGAAATTTTTTAGTTAAATCAAGACCAGAGCACATCAGATTTAATTTTTGTTTTTTGTGAGAAATACGTCTCAAAAATTTTATATAGGAATAAAAAGTGTAATTCGACAAGCCTATATTTTTCACTATTTTTGCTTGGTCATGAATAAATAATTGGTACTATAATAATTGATAAAACAACAAAAAGCGTCATAATTGAACAAATCAATTTTAGAAAAGTCAAGTAACAACTTTAGCCCTTTAATAAAAATGAAAAAAATATGCAGATTGATAAATAAGCAAAGGGTGCAGCGGAAAGGGTGAATTATTTAAGAACTGTTGCTTGATTAGATCTTCTGTATGCAAGTTTGCGATCAATCCTGTTGGTGAATGATCTCATGCATCACGCCACATTCCAGTTTGTTCCCCAACTCGCGCAACCAGTTACGCAAATCGTGAATTAGATAATTTGCCGAAGCGGCTTCGTGTCAGAACAGAAAATAGATCGATCGCCGGGGTGAGTTCTATCTCATCAAGGACCAACGGCGGTCAAAGCGTATACAAAAATCGGCGAAACAAAAGAAAACGTGAACATGGTGGTTATTATCGACACGTACACCAGCCAACAAAAGTTAAGATGGTTGTGTAATTTTATGCAATTGCACAAACTTAGTTATGCAATTTGTAATCTGGTACATTCTATATCTCATGTACTTTATGTAATTCATAATCGACGTCTTTATGCAATTCACAATTTTTTATAATTATATGTTCACAATCATGGGCCATTTATAAATACATTATGAATTTCTAAATTGTTATAAATATTGAATAATTTCTTTCATAATTAACTTATTCTGCTATTTAATTTTTGTTAGCAATTTACATGTCTGTTTACACGTTGCACTTATAAAATGTAAATAATAAAATGTATAATTACATATTGAGAAAACATCCAGTTAAGTTTTAAATCAATAATTGTTTCGATAAGATTTCTTTTATTAAATCTATCTGTAAAGAAATTAAAATTTTCTCATTGAAATTGTACGATAATTAATACATTATTTCATTTATTGTTAATTAATTTGTCTGATTCGTTGAAATGTTTAGCAGATGTATGAGTAAGATTTTATCAAATTCATTACTGAGAGGATTAAAAATTTCTTATTAAAATTACTGTATGACAATTACTGCATTACTGTATTTAATGTAATTCTTTTATTGGTAATTAAAATGTTTTGTTAGATTCTTTGAACGTTGGATTTACCAGAATTGTGAATATGATTTTATAAAAAATTCTAATAAGGCAATTTAAAATTATTTGATGAGAATTAGTACATTACTTCATTTAATGTGATTACTTTTTATTTATAATAGAAATTTCTATTAATATATGTGTCTATTCAGAATTTGAAAATACTTATGAAACGTATATCAATTCCAATAGAGAAAACGTCTAGCTGACTTTTAAATGCATAATTATTCCGAAACCATTTCTTTTTATCAAATCTATCATTGAGAAAGTGAATAATTTCTTACAAGAAATCGTATGACAATGAGTACATTATTTCATGTAAAGTAATTCATGTTGTTAAGGAGGTTCTATCGATATTAGAATTGACAATCAGATNTCCTATCATCAATAACTCTGTATACTGTTATTGAAAAGCATTAAACTAAGATTTACCATAAGACTCAATGTATTTCCATGCAAAGTTAAATAATTAATATCTTCACTCACGGGCCGTGAAAACTTACAAAAATTTAACCAAGTCATTTTGAAAGCTATATCTAATGCTGTAAAAAATTTCATCGAAATCTGATTGTCAATTCTAATATCGATAGAACCTCCTTAATCAAAATTTCTTGTTAGATTCTCTGGTCATTTATCAAACTTGTGAGTACGAGTGTACTCGCAGGCCGGGGTCGATTAGAGCGAAAGGAGAGTGTCGTTAGAAAATTAATGAGTTCAAACTGCAAACGATCCGCTCGACAGTCACGATAACAAGATCGGACAATGTTTTTCCGTGTAGATAACGACGGGCGAAAGAAAAGTCACGTTTTCGGTATCGAACAGGCACATATGTACCGCCCAATCTATCGCAGAAGCTGCGA
>SMSR01009417.1:0-15113 GCA_019453355.1 Ceratina japonica | reverse complement strand
AGACAAGACAGTAGAAAGAATGTCGAGATCCAAAAGATTACAGAGAACAAGCACGAATTGTCCCGACTGAGGGATGAGCGTCGTTCGGTTTAAGCTTGAAAGCTCGTCGCGTCTCACCGAGTTGATAAACGAATACGAGACAGGGAAACGGCAAAGAATTTCAATAAAAAATCGTTGGTAATTCGGAGGAGCGTGAAGGGGTCGCGCACGCGTGGCTTAAAATAATTGACCGGAAGGGTGGGTGTTTCTGCGCGAAAAAGCTTGCAGCGACACTCGGCCGAGCAATGTCCCGGGCGTGTGCATATTTTTTCCTCCGCGACCGAGTTTCTTACAACCTCGCAGCTGTGTATACGCGGGCCGCTCGCCGTGACTGCCGACTACGTGCATGCACCGGTTGCCTGTGCTCGTTAAAATATTGCCGTGTTTCGTAGGTAAAAACGGCGCCGAACGCCAACTCCTGTCCGCGTTGGAATATAAAAAGCCCGCGCCCTCCGGCAGCGAAACGGGCATAGAGAAACGGGATCGGATACGATAGACCGTGGAAACTGCTTCTTTCCCGGCCGTGAATCAACCGAACCGGAGGAGGGCGGAAGAACGGAGAGGAAATGGAAAAAGTAGCTACATATTGCATTATATCAATTACTCTGTTAAACGTTGCGTCGATTATTGCATGAAATTATCAATCATTATACGAAACGTTGAATCAATCATTGCATCGGGAAATTGTATCGGATAAAATCATGATTGAATCAAAAATTAAAATTACAATTTCGATAAAAGATTTAACGGGGTGAGTCGGGATAAATGCGACGGGATGGACGCGACGCGAAATGGATGAAAGCCGCCGTATTACCCGGGAAAATATTTTCCACGCTTTTCTAAGTTTCCTTCGATAAAACTTTTAATAAGTTTTCGCCGAGCTAGTTATATATTACGTATGTAGGCGATTCTCTTGGGAAGCGACCGATGCTCCTCCGTATTATCCCGTTTATACATACATTACCTGTACCCGTGTATCTATTCTTCGATTCGAATCGATATTTACTCGGATCGATGTTCCTTCTTTTCACGAATGTACCGGTGGATCTACCAACCAATGCATTTTTTATCTCATATCTCGTGGGGCTCAAACGTTCTATTACCATTTAAATAGTTATTAACAGATTATGGAAAGCAGTCCTAACATTATGGTAGGAAATGAAAGAAATTTTTAATTTAAGTAAAAGGACTTTCCTACGTAATGATTGCTTACTACCATTGCGAGGTCAACGAGAGATCTAAAGTATTATCAGATTTATAAGCAGTCTTTACGTCATTATTACTCGAGGAAGAACTGTGTTGCGATGAAAATCAACTTCCATTGGTAAACGCAAACAGATAAAATATATTATTAGACTGCGGATTTTATGTATTTCCACGAAAATTATTTGTATAAAATAATTTATGAAAACGTATCGAATATCAAATATAATGTTAAAAACTTAAATATATTTCCTCGTGAATTTCATGGTTTTAATTCGATACCGGAGGTTTATTTTGCATCGAAATCCGCAGCCTAGTTATTTTCATCGAACACTGATAACTTTTCTCATCGAAAACTGAATTCGTAAAACGTAAAATGAGAGTGACTCACGGTACGTGGACAATAACTGGCTCGTAGTGGAGACGATAAAGACACTCACCTGAAACACAAAATTAAAGAAACCCATTGTTAGTTTAGAATTCCTTCCGACTGTTCCTTCAACTTATTAAAGAAACTTAAGAGGCTTCGTTAACCGGGAAAATCCCAATGCTAATTACGGTACCGGCGCGGCAGCCTTTTAACGACACTTGGCCAACTAATTACGTTCGAACGCTTTACAAAAGATAACGAATCCCCAATACACGTGAAAACTTTGCGCGGATAAATTTTCACGTCGATACCATCTTTCGATGCTTTAGGAATTTTATAATAGCGTTGTCAGCGTCCATTTAGGCATATTACACAATTTTTGCAGGCCTTCAGATATTCTTTTCAACAACTCTAATATAAAAGGTTCCCAATTTTCCTTCACTAATTATTAATGCTTCTTCGATTAAAATACAATACTTTTTGAGACCACACATGATTTATTACATAAATTAATTCAGATGGTCTGTATAAATATTTTTTATAAATAGAATTAAAGGTATATGGAAATTTCAGGCAATGCATAATGCATTCTTTTTCAGTGGTCTCTGATGTTTACTGATATGGGATAATTATCAGATTGTTGGATAGATAATAACCACTTGGAGGAACGCAGGGGACAGCGTGGAGAGGAAGCGTATTGCGCTGTACGTGCCAGGAATCGTGTACAGGCACCAAACATAGGCTTGAAATTCGTTGCGTTAAGGCGGAGAATCGTCGGCTCGGAGGGCTAATGTGTTTACAGATTCGCCAATTGTAAACTAAACCCCACAACCGTGGCCGATGTACGCAGCCTGCAGCTTCCTAAACGTTCGAACGGATAATTCTCCTGTTGCGCTCAACAGACCACGCTACCAAACTGATTCTCGTTCATTTCCGCGCCAAGTCATTGTGGTCTCTGATATTGATAGAATATTACAGATTGATGCGGCCCGAATTCCAGGCTCAGGATTCTTGGGTCAAATAAAACATTTCCAATATCAATTTAGGGCTGTTTTATCTTTTACAGATAATAATATAAAATAAAATAAACATTCCAGTCTTAATATTCTGAATAATGTAATTGTACGGCTGCAGCACTTATTGGTATTTTTTCTAACTTTCTACCCTTAAAGCTACACGTTTTGTGTGAAAAAACTGAGAGATGAAGTCGACCTGGATTGCAATCATCACAATGGCTATTACTGTTTTCTAATTTCCTAGCCTGTGCAAATGCATCGTCAATAGAAAACGAAAGATTAAGACAACTGGAGAATGAAAACTACAATGGATATTGTCTTTTTAGTTTTCCACCTCCTAGATCTTAAGAACCAACGTGCTCCGCCGTTTTACGAATTCGCGCGAGCGGGGAATTTCGCGAAAATTTCTATCGCCAAGAGAATGCATCCGAGGAGAAACAAGATCCTGGCATTTTGCGGAACTAGGACGGATCTGTCTACTTCTTTTTCTTCGCGGCTGCCACGCAGCGAAACAACAATGGAGATGCGCCCAGCCCGCGAAAGTATTGTGCGTCGCACCTGCGCGTACAATGCACTCCTTTCGCGATACAAGTGTACCGAATATGCGATTGAAATGATAAAACCACTTTCCATATTCTTTCCTTTCTTGTCGAAGAACCCGAATACAATACGTGAAGTATTCAGTCCCTTTTCTAATGTTAATTATGATTGACACACCCGAGACCATTGACGCACCAGTTGCGTCATTTGTATTGTGGTGTAGCTGCAGAGGCAAAAGCTGCATTATTTCGTGTCGCCGTGTGCAATCTAAGGCGCAAACGCTGCGTCAGACATTTACTGACTATGATTAACACACATAATGCTAACGCACCAATTGCGTCAGTCAGCATTGTTAGACGTATGTAGTGGAACGGAAAGACTGCGTCATTTTAATAAGTAAAATCATATGATCATTGAAGACAGCTTTTGAAAAGTGCCTCGAATGCGTTAATCAGCAGTTGAAGCGCGATAAGAGAGAGGCTCAGAATTCTCAGTCTCCGAGCTCCGAGGATTTACCTAATTTTTACCCAATTACTCGGCGAGCCACGCGCGTAATCATTCTCTAGGGCTTCTTAATTCATCGGATGGCCGAAGAAGCTCCTTTCATTAGTCTGGCCGCGTTAATTCCAGTGACGATCGATCGGGCTTCAATAATCGGCGACGAATTGCAGTGGGGAGGGAAGAGGAGACGCGGCCACCCTTCCGATTATTAATCGTGAGATAAGGAAATAGATGAGGTTGACAACATCGGTTGTGCGCCATTAATCACCTACTGGTAAATCTATCTTGGGCATAGGTTACCTATGGCACCTTCGATAGCTCATTTTGCTCTAATAATACCGGATATACTGTTTCGAATTTTTATCAAATATCGAATGATCAAATATAATCCAATAAAACAATTGATTATTTTTTGTATTTAACTCACTGAATTAATAAATTGTTTTAACAAATATTTTTCATTTAATTAGTGAATATCGAATAATTGCAAACGATAATAATGTCATTTTGTGAAATATATTTCAATTTGGATTTGTAAAGACAGATCCCCGGGCCGAAGAACGGAGGGATCGAAGAAAGCCGACAGTTTCTGAACGCGGGGTAATTGAAATCCATATAAAGTTCCTAATTAGAGTCCCAGACGGGGATGTACACAGTACACGGGGCGACTTGTAACGCGGCGTGCTCGAACGTTCGGGTCGAAGTTTCAATTTCAGCCCCCCTGGAAGTCGTCGTCGCCTCGTTACGGGCGCAAGCCAGTTTCCAACTCATCCGCCCTCGACTCTCGACGCGGTGTGTACCGAACGCGATTGCCGACCGTTTTCCCCTTCGGAAGTCGGGGCACGGCTATGCGAATTCACCAGAAAGAACAAACAGTGGGAACGCGTTAACGTTCCCCGGGATCCGATTAAACCGGCGAGACACCGGCCCGATTCCTTTCATAACTCCGCTCGTTTTTAACGCGGAACTTCCCCTCAATTTCATCGGCCCCGATCCGAGCTACAAGTGTGCTCCGCGCGAGCATTGCTCAAAGTTTTCTCATACGCGGCGCAGTTAATGAAAAGATGAAAGAATTATTACTAATCATTAAATAAAACGCAGAGATAATTATTATACGAATGATCGTGCAAAGTATTGCACTACCGTTATGTCAATTTGTTATTCTACTGTAATTATTCGTCGTTAAAAATGGGCGGCTCTTTTGCTTTTAACGGGGCGCACCGTAACACCGCGACGCGTCCAGCGAAATGAAATTGCGTTGACGTAATTGGCAGGATTAATTCGGGATAATTTGCGCAAACAATTTGGAGTCGAGTCAATCAGGCGATAGCGTTGAAAAATCTAATTCCCCCGGAACTAGGCAACTTGTCCCCGTTGCTTTTTCACTGCGCGCTGTTTGGTTACGACTAACCAATTTAAACGAGCCCGATACAGGCCCGAGCTTGCAATCCATTCGAAAATAGGAGAGCCGTCAAAGAGAATTTAAAACTTTCGCATCCGACGGGACGCAAAGTTTGCCGTTTCAATACCGTCGATCGCGTTTGCACGACGTTAGATCGCATTAGCGACTTTAATTCGCTCGCCGGTTGTTAAGAAGTTAATCAACGACAGTTGATTCTCATCTGTATGCATTACGTTGCAGAATGCACCCCCTGCGCTGCAGGACATGTACCAAAACCAATTACCAAGCGAGACGTTGTGAAAACATATTTAAAACAAATTGGACACGCGTGTTATTTTAATGAGTAACTGCGTACGAGTGTTTAACTTCTCATTAATAATTAGCGTTTAATCAGTAATTAACTACATATTAATTATATTTGTGTTGACTATGAGTTTATTAAAATTGTTCACTACTTATTGCATGATTTCTTGTATTCAGTGATGTTACGTGACTTCTCAATTGAAGTAACTCGTGAGAAATTCTTAGAACTGTCCTGGGACTTCTGAATGAAGGATACTGTTGACCCAGTTCGCGTCCAACGATTAGAGACTATAATTACACATCGCCAAGAATATAATCGTCACAGTCGATTCTTATTCTTATGTATTCTATACATAGGATGAACCAAGTTACGTTTTCCATTGACTGTAGTTCGCGAGGCGAGGCGAGCGCAGAAAATCGATACGCTGACGCCACTCCCTGGCAAAATAACCGAGTCGGAATTTCTGACAATTCTGACCATGCCTGGAGAACGACATCGTGTTTATGCAGATGCGACCGGGAAACTGTGCTACCGCACGAACCAATAACGCGTAATCGACCACTCGCCTATCGCCCTCCTGTGTACGATTTCCAAACGTCACGAAACGTCAAAATTCTTTCGCTTCCCAAAAATCCTAAAGGACGAACAAATAAAATAATTCTGATTAATTCCATCTCATATAAAAATTGCAATAATTATGAAAATATGAATGTTAAATGATATATCTTGCATAAAAGCCTGCACTGTGTCGATAAGAAGCCTAATCGTCAACCAGCAGTGAATTTTTTATCAAAGGAATAACGAGCCGGATTAAAAAATCCGATGACACGTAACCGCTGGAAGACACAGGAAATAGAGATCATCGGGTCTCGTTGTAGAGTTTTTCGCTTAACGTACGTAACAGTGGCAATTACACGCCGTTTCGAGCCGCGTAACTGGAGAACTGATTAATGGAACGGGGGGTGTGCGGGCGCGGTGTATCGATAACTTCACGGTGGATTTGTCGATGTTGCAGCATAATAGCATCGGTGTAAAAGCCTGGCTTTTCCACTTTGAAAACACGGTTTCGAATTATGGGCGAGCTCTGGCCATCGGGCGGAAAAACTACACGCGCGGAACGAAAAACGCTTAATAAACGTGGCTCTATGACAAGGGAAAGTAAATACGACAGCCAAGTGGAAATCGCGGAACCGGCTCGCCGAAAAACATTTTTTTACGCCTTCGCGCCTCCGCCTCTCTACGTACTTTTCCCTACCCCCTCGTCGTCCCCGGCAAACAGATCGACGCGCAATGTTTAAAGGAAACATTTCGGGCGGAAATAAAACGAAATTTGCACAATTTAAACTGCGACGTTTTTTATAAGCAAAATAAAACTTTCCTGACGTGGATTTATAAAATGGAATTTGTCGCGACAAGTGGCGTGTTTCAGTGCCTGTGCAGGTGACTAACACGTTTCAAATTTTGCCACGAGAACCAGAACAATTCAGCCACGTTATACGTGCCACTGTTTTTCTGAAAAAAGATTTACCGGCGACGGTATCTGATTGCCACTAACACACGACCACTGACAAAAAAAACTATAGAAGTCATCTCAGAGAAATTTTGCTATAAATTTTTATCCGACGAATCACGATATCCGTGTTCTATAACGTATCCGAAGGCATTACACATTTCCTCGTTACGGTGAGTACGAATTATGCAAATGGCATGGCGGTATCTTAGGAACACGTGGCGAAGTGTGCGAGGATCGAAGAACGTCGGTAATTTTATTCGTTGATCTAATGGGACGAAGCTGCTCCACCGTAAGAGCGTGTAAGCTAACTTCGATTTAGCTCGTTAGCCGGTGACTAGAAACCTATAAGGTTACCCCGAGATGTTGCTGATTAGTCGTACAACTGGGTACCAGGCCATAACGACAGTAATATTTCGACAAATTTTCATGCAAAATAAAAAAACTCATGTTATCGGTTTAAAAAATATTTGTTCAATCTACAGACGCTGTGTTCGTAATTTCCGCGCGTTCAATTGCCTCATAAATGTATCAAATCCGCGTGACTTGGTGCAAAAATTGGCTCCGCTGTGTTTTCCCAAAAATTAATTAAACCCAGTATCGAGTTCGCGAGCAATTGTATTCAATATAAAATACGACAATTTCAAATTCTAAAAATAACTATAATAACATTTGCATGTAGGAGCGTCAAATGTATAAAATAAACTGTTCGAGTGGTTCCAATTCAATTCAGGAAAATAACAAATTGCAGTATTTAAATATTGTTACATTTTTTTACCTGTTATTATAAACGTTTTATTCCGTGGAAAAATCTGCGATCTATTCATAAACGCAGGAATTGTTACTTCTCGGGGACTTATAAATTCTTGGGCGCGGAGGAACGAAATCGTGATAGAAATAGAGAAAAGGCAATTATCAGGGAGGTGGAGATAAATTAAAGGAACGGCGCGACGTGGTCGAAGCAGAGAACTTTTATTGGCCGTAAACGGCGCGGCGGCGAAGAGCAACGTGGCTGGCCTCCTTCGTAATTCTCTCGCGGTTCCCTCGAACCGGCGGGCAATAATCGAGATTTAGAAGGTAAATGAATACGACGACACAATACGATCGTTTACGTCGGCCCGTGACGCGGGTGAGAGAGACCGAGTTAATGGCGTTTGAGGGGCCACGGAATTGGCCGAGGAAGCGGAAGAACCTGCCATTAATTATATACGGAACACTGGTATGAAATATCGCTTACTCCGACACTTTGCAACCGCTAACGCCGCCGCCACCGCGCGCTCTACGTGCCACTCCGAGTTCTGCAAAAATTACCCTTTCCAATCTACATCGTCCGTGAAAGATGCGCGACTTTCGTTTGGATTGCAAATTCTAATAGAGAACGCGGGAACGTCGGATCGAATCGGGAATGTATTCATAAATCCTACAACCTATTCCAAATACTCGGATGTAGGAGTCTTATTTCTCATAGAAATTTGTTATTAATCCTTATAAATTGTATATGATTTATTACATGGTTGTAACTGTATGATATATCTAATTTCTTACGAGAATCTCTCAACTGAATGATCATCTCTCTAATGACATATCTGTCAGACTTAGACGAGATTAGGAACAATAAGTATTTGTCACACCAACCGGTCTATCATTTATTTGCGATCCCCAGATTCGACTCCATATAGATTTACGGATTTTATATCTTATATTTATCAGTCCAGGTTGGGATACGTTCTTCGCTGGTAAGCATCGGGTTAATCCGCTTTGATCGAATATCCCTTTCGCCGCGCAGCACTCCAAATAATGATCCTCTTACAGGATCACTTTTACGGTCTCTCCGCGCGGAGGAACCGCGTAACGACTAGACTAGACTACATTTTCCTGTGACTTTGCCGTATCTTATTCGCGGAGCGATATGTAAATCTCGAGAACGAGGAGGGTGCACTAGACCGTACGCGGAGTGCATTAGCTGTAGCCGCAATTCGGAATTGTCGTGGCCATTAGGTGGTTAGATCAAGTAGCGAGAACTCTGCGGGACGGCTAGTCCGATCTCGTGGCAAGGCACGACGATGTATTAGTTAATAGCAAAGAGTAGAGCGTCTCTCAACAGATATCTATGTATACATTTACAACACTTAATAGGATCTCAAGTTTCTGTAATAAACCCTATTAACTCACAAGTAGAGAAATAACGCGAACTTTTATATACAGTTATCCCTAAATGCTGTTTTCTATAGAGAATAATTCCTAAATACGTCAATTAATTCATTTAAATATCATCTCAGGCATTTTAATTTATTTATACAAATTTTGCACTCTTATCTCTTGATATATGTTCCAAGAAATACTTTCTATAAAAGTAGTTTAAAAAAATCAATGTACTAAAAATCGGGATTAGTTTGCGTTAAAGCAACGACTGGACGGGTTAAGCGCGTTTCCCGTCCAACGCTTTGAGAGCAGAGATCAGTGTCCAGGAGTTAAACAACATTTTAGCCAGTCGGATCGAATCTGTGTACAAGCCGCGTTTCAGATACAAGTATATCACGTGCGAAACGTGCTTCCTCACAACTTTTATCCTCCGCGCGTTCTAACTTAACTCATTTAAAGATACCACCGGAGAATTCGAGATGGATTCATCTTTAGCCACGGAGGAAAAATGAACTCTTTCTTGATACCTCGTAGTTCCTGTTCTCAGGCGATCCACATAACATAGTTTGCATTTATAATTTAGTGTCTATCTTTATTATATTGAATTAGGTGTCGGAGCAGGTCGAGTTCTCGAGCATGTTCAGGAGTTTTAATTACGTTCTAGTCCCTCGATTATGAAAATAACGAAGGATAATAAACAAATTAATAACGAACTCTGTAAATCTATAATGCTAGCGAGGAAGTCGTGACGGAGGTGCTAGTCGCTTATAATACGACGGGGACGGGGCGTAATGACGGCGAGACATCTCGTCCCGTTAATGAAAGGGTTAATATCTCTGAGGAAGCCGATAATTAAAAATTGAACAATTCCGCGGGAGATCGAGGGACCGGGGAAAGCCGCTTTGGCATCTGTGCTTAACCCAACAAGAGGATAAATATCGGGGGAGAATGGCCGGGAAGAGAAACAACTGTATATCCAGGGAAAATGGGGCGCGGAGATTGCACGATTCAAATCGGTAATACGGTCTGTGTAAACGTGTCTGTGAAAACCACCGGGACAGACGGAAGTAGATGGAAGTAACAATAGAAAGGAGGAGCTTTAAATGCGCAACTGTCGCGGCCGTTTCATCTTACTTTCGGCCCCCGAGAATCAATGCGGGAGCGGAGGAGATCGGACGAGCCGCTTTGTGGAACGGTAAAATAACGAAACGTAGCTCCATAGCGCGGGAGGAAGAAGGCAATGCAATTTTTCGCGCCGCTCTTTCCGAATTCCCTCTCCCGCGTCGAATTTCGTGCGAAAGGAATTCGTCGCCGGATAAATTACTCTTACCGTGAATAGAACGTTTGACGAGGCGGGACAGAGATGAAATTCATCAGGATACACCGAAACTGAACAGCGCCGGATTACATTTTCGCCCGGCTACCCGGCCGCGAACGCAATTTCACCGGCCCGGCCGACCCTTCAAAGGCTTTTCGAAAATATTAAAATTTATACAGCGATAAGTTTAAAATTTACATACTATTTTGCAACTTTTCCTACACCCGCCAGCTCTTCCTTCTAACTTCCAACGAAACAACCGCTAAACTGTGCGCGTAATAAAACTGTAACCGCACAATAAAAATCCTGCATTTTTTAATATCGTTCTGCAAGTACATAACTTCCACAGGAGTTACTCTATTTCCATAGAGGGGAAAATATCATAAAAATCATTGTTCATCAGATACGCATTTCTCAGTGATAAGTGAATCACTATCAAATATTTTACGAAGTATTACAACAATTATTATAAAATATATATATTAGTTTTCCGACAATGTATGATACAAATGGTCAGAAGAACTCTATCGCTATAAGTCCGATCATAACCAGAGAATGGGAGAACAACGAAGCGAAACGAGGCACGCAGCTCGTGCGCGGATATCCAAGAGATAGCAAGAAAGATTCGAAAGTTTCGCAGCCACGTCGCCGCGCAGACGACCGGGGGGACGGTGGAACCGGAAAGGGGACGAACCGAGGGGGATGGAGAAAGAGGGGGCGAGAACCGAACCGATGTCCTCGCCCGATGAAAAAGTCGTCGTCGGCGCCCGCCGGTCTGGCCAATATTTTACTATCCAACACCAGCCACCCACGCCCGGTTCCGTCCACCCCTCGCGGCACCATTATCCGTTTCTTTCATAGCCAATGGCGGCAGGAAAGAGGAAACGAGTCGAACTGGACCGAACGGGGATAGAGGGTGGCCGTGTTCCGCTGGAAAAAGCAGAAAATTCTAGGGAACAAGCCCGAGGGGTTGCGCGCCACGATGAAAACGCCCCGAGATCTTTCCGTTTCTTCTTCCACCGATGATCGAGAATGCGGAACAACTTTTCCGAACCGCTTCCGTGGACCAACGGAAGCAGATTTTTCGGATACCTCAATTACCTTATCAAAGCTGACCCTCGAGATATTACAGCGAGGAGCCCCGCGCGAGGCGAATACGACTTTTTGCAAAGTATGAATGGCATCCAGGCGAAAAACGAAATTTGAATAGAAATTTCTTTCATCATTCAAACACTGTGACATGCATTTTTACGTCCGATCCTCCCAGACGTATAAAACCCGCATATACTGTGTGCCGCGCGCATTGTCCGAAGTTCATATTTTTGTCATGTCTCTTATAAATGCATAAAAACCCACGGTCTATATTCATAAGCCTCAACTTTTCTACAGCGGTACTTCACCGTCCTGATGAGATGCAGAACCGATTTTATTCCACGGCTGGCAATAAAAGTTCCCCGGGCGAACGGTCAGTCAGAGTGCAACGTGTCACGAGAGGTCTAGATCCATTTACGACCCGATGGATAATTCAAAATTTCACTGCCCAGTCTTGGCGATCGTGTCGTTCCAAAATTAATCGATCCCGGTGAACGTGACCCAAATTCCTGACAATTTAATGTGCCCACATCGCCAGCACGGGCGACGCGATCGTTTCACATGTCCTCCGGTGATGAAAAAAATGTATACTCGCTTTCAAAATTATTGCCAGAGGGAAATAAATAATAATGAACTCGCTTTCGATGCATTAAACATCGGGAAAAGACCACGAGTCGATTCGTGCATCCGATGAAACGAAATCTAAATGTACTGTCATAAATAAAAAGTAAGGAGCTCCGCGTTACTTAAAAATCGAAGGGAAACGGATCCTTGAGCTCGACGTGGGTGTCTGGAATATTTCTGACGCGTTTACACGGAGATGGTCACGCCATCGCTTAGAAGAGGAACGCGCATTTATCGGGCTCGCAGCGAATAGCGAACGTTCGTCGTCGCGACGTGCCGCCCACGTTACAATTTTATCGCGCGGATTATATTCTCTAATGAGCAACGCGCGGTCCTTTTATGCCAGCTTTACGCACCCGTCCCGTCACGCGACAGCCCTTCAAACCGACCGCGACCGGTGCGGCTTTTAAAAACAGCTCGTTATTTTCCTCGCGGAAATTTAACAACTTCGCGGTTATTCGCGCCTCGGCTGACCATTTCAAACATCGCACAATTCAAAATAGAGTTTGTTCTCTCGAGAATGATTAAACATACTAAACGTGCGTGCCGGCTTCCACCACCGCCCTCGCATCGTATAATGTATCATGTTAAAATCTGACGTGAGGAATTTTTCTTCAATTACTCATTAAAGTATCACCGATTTTCAGTAATAGTCATATAAAATAATTGATTATTCATGTATTTCTCATTTGACGAAACTTATTGCATTAAGTATAATAATAGAATCGGTAAGGTTATTTTATATGACACGCAACGATGATATGCAGCCGTGATACTCAATGTGCTTTGCACTGTGAAGATACGCGTAAACGGCAACGAGATTCCGCGAGAAGCTCACCCCATCGTCGAACAAAGAAACGAACCCTCCCTTACGTCGCTGGTACATTTCTTGGAACGACTTCAGAACGTACTATGTTTTTTTTCCGAGTTCCTTTCATCCCCCATCCTGGGGGATGAAAACGATTGCGCCTGCTCAAACAAATACGAAAAGGAAACGTGCATTCGACGGGGAAAAATTCAATCAGCTTCTCTTTTCATCTGCTGTTTAAGCTCGCGGACAAGGGAGGGAAACATATTACACGCACGCAAACATGTACTTTTCATGAGTCTTACAATATTATCAGATACTTATATTCTATCAAAAAATCGGACAAATATCGAAATACATGCCACGAATTTGTGTCTATTTGTTCTCTCGTGTCTCGTTCGATCATATTTTGACAACCCTAAGAGTTAGGGAAAGGGACTTGAGATTTCGATACAGACATTAATTTGCAATCGATTGTTGTAGGAACGTATTAGGCGATTGGATATTTCGACTGATTCATTTTCTCTCTTTTATCAATGCTGTTCTTCCGGCGAGGCTTTATTGGTTTCCCTTTAGCGAACCAAATACTCGACGAGATCCTATCTAACACTGATTCCACAGAATTCGAGATCACAATGAACGAACGGCTGGCTCCCCTGCGCTTTCACGATATTGGAAAGCTGATCTCGCAAGGCGATATTGCTAAGCGTTTAAAATTTACATTGGGGCTTCACAGTCGAGGCCTCTCGTCCGATATCGCAAATCAAATTTTCTAACCAGAATCTATATAATACCTGGTACAATGTTACACGTATTAATTGTTGTAATGCTTGATTTTATACAACGTTTCATATAATTGTTGGCGCGATAATTGATGTAATGTTCCTCCATTCATACAATCCATACACTAATTGATACTACATTTACTACAATGATTAAAACACTTGCAGCGATTGATGCAATATTCTATCTAATGATTGATGCATTAGAGAAGAGCTTGAAGTGTTTCACGAAGTTTTCTCTGATCCTTGCAAACTGTTCTCTCAAGAGACATGAGCCGGGTTCAGGGTCACCGTCGAAAGTCCGTCGAGACAAAAGACAGCTGCGAGGGTTGCATCGTTACGACGTTAGTCGCGCCTTATCTCGTCCATCGACAGGTCCGTGACGAATCGACAATCAACATTCTGATGGCACGGTCGCTTCGGGAAAATTGTAAAACCGTCGGTCGGAGACAAAGGCGCCGGGGAAACTTGGGGCATCGCAAGTGCCGGCGACGATTTAAGGGTTGTCGACTCTCCCTGAAGGACCGCCCGGCGAATAAAAGCTGCTGCCACGTGCACCTGACACCTTCCAAATTTCCCCTCGACTCGTTCTATACTCTATGTCCCAACTAGCACGATCCTCGACGCCCTCGTCCCTCGAGAAAATCTCGAGGATTTACCTATTCCGACGGACGATTTAAACTCTACACCTAGATTTCCCGACTCTAAACAAAACTCAAATATTTTCATACGCAGAAGCGACTATCAACAATTGTACACACGAAAAACCTTGCACGATAAAGATTTCGTGTGTTAAATTCATGTAAGGCTTGTCTGAATCAAATACGAGAATAATCGAGTATTTCGTATAAATATTCCCATTGTTACATCGTATAAAAGTTTCCTAATATTAGTTTTTCATCCCTCCAAGTCCTCACGTTTGTATCGTAACTCCTTTCTCTTAAAAAGAACGACAGGATCGACGTGCCAGGAACAAATTTGCAATACCATTGGTGAGCGAAGCAAGAAATGGCCCGCGGATACCTCTATTCGACCAGTTCGCGGTTACATGGGGCCATAAAACGTTGGACGTCGCGTCGAATAAAAATTCCCCCCGATAAAAATGTTGGAAAGCGGCTTCCACGACTAGAATACTTCTACACCGTAAATTCCAAACAGCCGAAAGTCACGAGTTTGAAAAAAAAAACAACAGGATCGACGTTTTAACGCATCGAAAAAACGAATAAGCATAAAATGCAGAAATTTTATTTCTACGTTTTCTAATTTTTCTCGTGAAAAGCAGGTAGAGAAAGAACTTGCTGTTTCCAATAAAGGGAAGAACCCCTTTCAAATGGTAGCACTTTCAGGACACAGGTCATTCTTATCCCCAGGATCTCCCGAATTCGAAAACGCGGCAAAAGAAAGAAAAACGAGACAAGCGAAAGAAAGGTAAAAACTCTGGGAACTCTTAATACCATTTCGT
>SMSR01009415.1:50695-76566 GCA_019453355.1 Ceratina japonica | reverse complement strand
TAGTTGAAAGAATGCAATTAACTATGGATGGCCTGTTATTTTATAAATAGCTAGTTTAAACAGATTAAAGAGCTGCATCAGGTAGGGTTAACCCGTTTGAACAGTTTATTAATCTCGTATAAATACCTGTTCGTCAATACCTAAATTCGTATAGACGGGAAGAAAAAGTACGGCTTTGCCCGGAATACGGTTTCAATTTTCCGGGTAACNCTTTATCCCCGTTTATATATTCCCATCGTTGATTCCCCGAATGCGAAACTTATGCCAAGAGCGGATGAGTCCTTCCTGAAATAAATCTGCGTATCGGCGGCTGTTTTTTCGCCGAACGAGCACGTCCAAACAGCGGCGGCATAACTTTTTTTTTTTACTCTAAGCAAAACGGATCGCGGCGATTGGCTATTAAACCGCCCTTTACGCGTGGCGATCGCCACATGTTCGACGGGGAGTTCTACCGCGAAGGGTTGTAAGATAAAAATATAATTTAGGGGCAAAGTTTGTACACTTATTAGCATTTTAATTTGTTTCTTCTTTGGCGTCGCGATATTAATTCCCCGTTATAAATGAACTCGTACGCGTGAGCGGACGAGAACGTTATTGAAATTATTTTCGACAGGGTGATTGTGGTCCGCGCAGTCNGTTATTTTATAAATAGCTAGTTTAAACAGATTAAAGAGCTGCATCAGGTAGGGTTAACCCGTTTGAACAGTTTATTAATCTCGTATAAATACCTGTTCGTCAATACCTAAATTCGTATAGACGGGAAGAAAAAGTACGGCTTTGCCCGGAATACGGTTTCAATTTTCCGGGTAACGTTATAGTTGAAAGAATGCAATTAACTATGGATGGCCTGTTATTTTATAAATAGCTAGTTTAAACAGATTAAAGAGCTGCATCAGGTAGGGTTAACCCGTTTGAACAGTTTATTAATCTCGTATAAATACCTGTTCGTCAATACCTAAATTCGTATAGACGGGAAGAAAAAGTACGGCTTTGCCCGGAATACGGTTTCAATTTTCCGGGTAACGTTATAGTTGAAAGAATGCAATTAACTATGGATGGCCTGTTATTTTATAAATAGCTAGTTTAAACAGATTAAAGAGCTGCATCAGGTAGGGTTAACCCGTTTGAACAGTTTATTAATCTCGTATAAATACCTGTTCGTCAATACCTAAATTCGTATAGACGGGAAGAAAAAGTACGGCTTTGCCCGGAATACGGTTTCAATTTTCCGGGTAACGTTATAGTTGAAAGAATGCAATTAACTATGGATGGCCTGTTATTTTATAAATAGCTAGTTTAAACAGATTAAAGAGCTGCATCAGGTAGGGTTAACCCGTTTGAACAGTTTATTAATCTCGTATAAATACCTGTTCGTCAATACCTAAATTCGTATAGACGGGAAGAAAAAGTACGGCTTTGCCCGGAATACGGTTTCAATTTTCCGGGTAACGTTATAGTTGAAAGAATGCAATTAACTATGGATGGCCTGTTATTTTATAAATAGCTAGTTTAAACAGATTAAAGAGCTGCATCAGGTAGGGTTAACCCGTTTGAACAGTTTATTAATCTCGTATAAATACCTGTTCGTCAATACCTAAATTCGTATAGACGGGAAGAAAAAGTACGGCTTTGCCCGGAATACGGTTTCAATTTTCCGGGTAACGTTATAGTTGAAAGAATGCAATTAACTATGGATGGCCTGTTATTTTATAAATAGCTAGTTTAAACAGATTAAAGAGCTGCATCAGGTAGGGTTAACCCGTTTGAACAGTTTATTAATCTCGTATAAATACCTGTTCGTCAATACCTAAATTCGTATAGACGGGAAGAAAAAGTACGGCTTTGCCCGGAATACGGTTTCAATTTTCCGGGTAACGTTATAGTTGAAAGAATGCAATTAACTATGGATGGCCTGTTATTTTATAAATAGCTAGTTTAAACAGATTAAAGAGCTGCATCAGGTAGGGTTAACCCGTTTGAACAGTTTATTAATCTCGTATAAATACCTGTTCGTCAATACCTAAATTCGTATAGACGGGAAGAAAAAGTACGGCTTTGCCCGGAATACGGTTTCAATTTTCCGGGTAACGTTATAGTTGAAAGAATGCAATTAACTATGGATGGCCTGTTATTTTATAAATAGCTAGTTTAAACAGATTAAAGAGCTGCATCAGGTAGGGTTAACCCGTTTGAACAGTTTATTAATCTCGTATAAATACCTGTTCGTCAATACCTAAATTCGTATAGACGGGAAGAAAAAGTACGGCTTTGCCCGGAATACGGTTTCAATTTTCCGGGTAACGTTATAGTTGAAAGAATGCAATTAACTATGGATGGCCTGTTATTTTATAAATAGCTAGTTTAAACAGATTAAAGAGCTGCATCAGGTAGGGTTAACCCGTTTGAACAGTTTATTAATCTCGTATAAATACCTGTTCGTCAATACCTAAATTCGTATAGACGGGAAGAAAAAGTACGGCTTTGCCCGGAATACGGTTTCAATTTTCCGGGTAACGTTATAGTTGAAAGAATGCAATTAACTATGGATGGCCTGTTATTTTATAAATAGCTAGTTTAAACAGATTAAAGAGCTGCATCAGGTAGGGTTAACCCGTTTGAACAGTTTATTAATCTCGTATAAATACCTGTTCGTCAATACCTAAATTCGTATAGACGGGAAGAAAAAGTACGGCTTTGCCCGGAATACGGTTTCAATTTTCCGGGTAACGTTATAGTTGAAAGAATGCAATTAACTATGGATGGCCTGTTATTTTATAAATAGCTAGTTTAAACAGATTAAAGAGCTGCATCAGGTAGGGTTAACCCGTTTGAACAGTTTATTAATCTCGTATAAATACCTGTTCGTCAATACCTAAATTCGTATAGACGGGAAGAAAAAGTACGGCTTTGCCCGGAATACGGTTTCAATTTTCCGGGTAACGTTATAGTTGAAAGAATGCAATTAACTATGGATGGCCTGTTATTTTATAAATAGCTAGTTTAAACAGATTAAAGAGCTGCATCAGGTAGGGTTAACCCGTTTGAACAGTTTATTAATCTCGTATAAATACCTGTTCGTCAATACCTAAATTCGTATAGACGGGAAGAAAAAGTACGGCTTTGCCCGGAATACGGTTTCAATTTTCCGGGTAACGTTATAGTTGAAAGAATGCAATTAACTATGGATGGCCTGTTATTTTATAAATAGCTGGTTCAAACAGATTAAAGAGCTGCATCAGGTAGGGTTAACCCGTTTGAACAGTTTTAAGATCGCGGTCTACCATTTTCCCTAATCAAATTTCGACAGATTTTCAAGTGCGTGGAATCGCCGGGCAAATGAGGCGGATGAATTCCGGTTCCGCTTTAAATTGCTTCACTTCACAAAAGTTTTCCATAGTAGGCAATTTTTCCCTGTGGAATGAAAACACAAAAGCCCAATATTCCGGAAACCGATTGTTGCTAGGACGGCGAAAAGAATTGGGCCACTTACAGAGTCTATCTCCCCGCCAATACCAATGTCTTGTGTATTCACTCCGACAATAGAAACTCAACTACAATTCAAACTCGTTTACCCGGTTCTTATTAAATAATATAGCGTAATTTTCTTTGTTCCCCGCATCGAACGTATTTTCTTTGATCGTAAATTTTGTCGCCGCGCGTTAACTCGAAGCACGACAAAGTAACTTTGGTGCTTTGCCCGAGATGCCGTTTCGAATAAACGGTAATTTCTATTCGTTCGTTGATGTTTCGTATCTACCTTCTGGTTCAGTGAGCGAGTTAGGCTCGTCCCTTAACGCGGGGGACGCCTTCCTTACGCCGGAATATGAAAAGATTAAGTGTGGCGGTATTAAGTCGGGTCTCCACGAAAACTCCCCCACGCCGACTCTCCTCTTTTCTATCGAGCAACGCGGTCTTTCGACAACAAAATTTGTCCAACTCTCTTCTATTTAAAACCGTCGCGAATGGGTTTCCACTGATCGTTAAATTTATGATCGGCATGAAACGGTAATTGACTATTCCTACCGCGGTTATAAAGTTGCGCGTTTAGATGAACCGGCGGCTCTCGTGGTCGTCCTTAGGTAGTTTCATTTCTCACGCAATATCGTGCTATTATTGTACAGCCATAAACGATTTATTCTTGCTCGAGCCGCAGTCACACGGCAACACATTTTCGTCGCGCAGGAGTGACGGAAACGTGGAGTACACTTTAATCGATAAAACGTATGTATCTTTCCCGGGGAGGTAACCCGCGTCATTATTTTTCGTCACAACGTTGATTGTTATGATAAGATAAGTGTCATCGACGTCGAACAATCGGCGGCGAGTTCGTGGCTGAATAATTCGGGCCGAAATTTTCGGACGGTTCGAATTTATTTTTCCGTCTTCTCCGTGTGCTCGCACACGGTTGATAATTAAATTTCCGTCGTGGCGAGGGACGTGGCGTGCAAGTGGCGCGACCGGAAGCTAAGGGTGCAGCTCCGCGGTGTTTACTCACGTGTCACACACTTGTGTCGTTCGTTCAAAGGTGTGTATTCTGATTGCATGTGCCCGAGCGAGATTGCCGCCAGACTTGTTTTCAGAGATTGATACACGTCGGGATTTATGCGCTTGTACAAATTTACGTATATTCGATACCGTCGTAGTACCTATATCTGTACCTGTCCCAACTTCGGCAGGATCTCTCCAGACCAGGCTACACGTCTATTCACTTGCAGGGCTTAGGGAATTCACCACGGCACAGCGTAACGTCGCAATTAATTCTTGGCACGCGGAGAAATCGCTGCATCCGTTGCATCGTCTGGATTCTCATTCGAGATCAAAAGCGATCCTTGCCGACGGGATCGGTAATTTCGATCGGGCGCCGAATTAATTTCTTCTCGGCGGAACACACACAGCGGCGAACACTGTCAATTAGATAATGCGAAAGTCCGTGGCAGTTGTTACGGCATTTACTCGTTGCTGAACGTTGCCAATAATGAAAGTTTTGAGGTCGCACGGTGATACGTAGCTTTGAAATTGTTGGAAGTGCATCGGGGGGGGAGTGGTTTGTATCGTTGTTAAACGTACGCTCAAACGTTGTGACAGGTAGATATAGCAATTCGAAATACGCGAACCGAGAACTGGCTTCCTCCTACAAGTTTCGAACTGTCGGAGCCATTGAATAGAATTTCATTTCTAATTTCGCTGATTCCATTTTTATTACTTCTTTTTACACGACTTTCTACCCGACTTTGCGTCAGCTCGTTACTTTACTTTCAGCTTATCGTATATTGCGACGTACATTCGATCAACGAACAACATCGACCGATTTCGATTACTCGTCCGACTTATGCCCGAGCATTACTACTTGCAGGAGACGGGTTCCGCCCATTCGCGTTCGTTCGATGCTCCGTGCCATGGAATAAAGATTAAACCGTTTTCGGGAGTTAGTTCTTTTTTTTTTTTTTCGTACGTTTTTCCTGTTTTTCAAAGATAACTCCCTCGGGGCAGTGGCAGATAAATCGGTCGCGCCTTGACAGGAATATTTTTTTCCACTCCCGTGGCCCTCCCTCGCGAAATTGCTCTGCTCCTCCAATTTCGTACGTCGCGCGATAATTATCGATTTCTTCTGCCAGAACGAAACTAAACAAATGGCCGAAGATAACCGCGGAGAGTAAATAGGTCATTCGGTACGTGCAAAGAGATTTCTTGACTTCTCTTATTCGCCTCTTGCTCGGCCACTCGACGTTCATTGTTAGGCCGGCCGCTTTTGTAAAACAAGTCTCGCGAAACAGAGTAGCTTCCTACTGCAAATTGTATGAAACTTCACGTTAAAATGTACCGATTTTTTTCTACCTTCACTTTCGACTGCGAACGCGGTGCTCCGGTAATTTAATCCTCGCTGCGCGAGTAATACAGCTTTCAATAGGAAATTAAATATTTCTCTCCATAAAACGTGCGTTACGTTTAATGAAATACTTCGTAAAACATGGGACCGTAGATTTATAAGTATAGCAGGACGTCCACCTATTTATCGTTTCGTATAATATTCCCTGGACGATGTGTATCTACCCTTTGTCGTTTCCTCGGATTACGCACAATCCTTATTCAAGCGAGGGAGAACGTGGCAGGAATACATTCGTACAAACGGCGGCGGAGGAGGATATTTCAGAAGGCGCGCCTTGATCGTTCATTAAGAAGAAATTAATGACGTCGAATTAAGGTTACGAAACTGGAGCTGTTTTCCTTTTACCGGGAATACCGGTTCGCGTTACATAATACGGATTCCCGGCGACCCCGGCGCGCGCTAGTATATGCACAGATTCAGCGTGGAAATAGTAAGTAACTCCCGTCGGGGTTTCGCTATTTGTGTGAATCTCCTCGTGAAATTTGACTGTGAATCAGATTTCAGGTACGAGGGTTGAATAACGTCGATTTTCATGGCGTCGGCGTTGGATTAATATTTTATACTCCGTCCGGGGTCGACGGACTCCGAGATAAAACTGGAGGAGGGTGTATATACCTATCGCTCGGAATTCATACGCCACGGCCAAGGGGGGTCTCGTTGTACGCGATGCATGTGCGCTGGCTGCGTTCAACGTAATACGTCTGGCAGCGACGAGGTTCGCGGATCTCGCGCGTATCAATTTCTGCCACGCGTGCTCGCGGAAATTATTCGGAATTTTAATCATACAAAGTAAAACATCCTTCGGTTTTTGTCGGAATCCCGCGGGAGCGTCCCGGCGGCAGCGGACCGAGGTAATCGTATGCGGAAAGTCAAAGTTACGTTTCCCATCGAAAATCGAAAGGTTTTTATTATCGGGTATCGGCACACGGCGAAAAAACGACCCACAGCCGATTGAACGCCGTTGACTTTCATTATCCAGCACGTGCGACGGAATAACATTTTTTTTCGTCGCTGTTAAATTGTACTTCGGAAGCCGTTCCCCGCGAATCGATGAGCCGGGACCCGCAGATAGACGTGTAAAAAATCGCGCTAAAACGAATATTCCGATTGGTCCTCGATGAGTCTTGGTCAGCAAAGACAAACAAGTGTTTGAACAGTCGTCAACCATCCTTTAGCCCAGTTGGCGTCGCGCCAAACACGCTCGGAGAAAGAAAGAGAGTGCCAAAAATATCCTCGGATAGGTACTTCGAACGTCGTTAACAAGCAATTATTTCCCTTTTCTTCCGCCGAAATCGGACTGTTAACAATGGAAAAGGTCGCGAACTTCGACGCGGCGACGTGCGCGCGTGTTCGTTTCTGTTCGGCCGGTGTGTCGCCTAATGAAACCGGCCGAATCGACGCCAGCTGCGCATGAAAAAACTCCTAGCTGGAACAATGAACTACGCGTCTACCTAATTACGCTGTGTTTCTTTGCAACGCTGAAACAACCGGATGCTTATTGTCTCAGCAAATATTCGCGTCACGGGAAAAGGAAACGCTATCATTCTCCTCGTTTGTTTCGCAGTGAAGAGGAACTTGGACGTTTATATTTTCTGGAGAACGATCAAGTTCGCTGAGTGACTCGAGTATTTGATAGAACGTCGATATCTAGCCTAATAGTATAATTCTAAGGCGGTGTCGTACGTCCTCGAAGAGACTGTAACGACGACGCGAGATTGCCTCCAAGTGTGGTAAACAAGCGACTACTACTCGGCACTCGATCGGTATGTACTACCTCGAGTTAGACGAACTAATGCAAATATCGTTTTCCGTCTGATCGAGCGAATCGAATCTACTCCGTAGGTGTGTATTGATTATGCAAATAATAAACGGGAGATTCGTTAGTAGTTTACGATCGAGCAGAAGTTCGCCAGGCTGCCCAGACTTTTTTTTTAAACAGGAAACTCGTGATCCGTGAGCTCGGCGGCTTAAACTTAAATTGTCCGTCGCATACATTAAAATTGAACGGTATTAACCGACTTAAGAGCGTAGACTAAACGTCGCCATAAAATTAACGCGTTACGCAGATTGCTAATAGAACGTCTCGTAACTGTCGTCCCGACGGAAAGCAGTTTGTGAAAATGTAAATAATATGTACACATTATGTATTCCCGGGTGAAAATATCCGCGAGTTAAATCCTGCCGATTAAATGAAAGAGTACTACCGGAGATTAGTTAGATCGAGACGAACGCAATTTCGTCACCGCGACGAAAGAGGGAAAAAGATGCGATTCCATTACTTCCCAGGGACGTAACTTTCCTGTAATTCTCTTACGGCGACGATGACGACGATGACGACGACGATTCGCAGCCTCTTTCGCGTAATTAGTTTTCCTCCGGTTTGTAGGCCCCGAAGTTCACGGTGATATCGGTGGCCGCCGCCTAACTTTCTGGCCATCGCGCGCGAGTCTTTCGCAAATCGGGGCCTCCAGGGACGGTTGATCCGTACGGGATAAGGGTAAACGCAGAAAACTCCGTTTCCGAAAGATTTCCCGGCGCCATTGCTCAAGTGAGAGCGCGTCGACGCGCGCGCGGAACTCACGCGTAATCTCGGCTCGTTAATCATTCCCGTATATACAAATTCACGTATTCATCGTTTCGATCATTAAATGCAGAGCGAACGGTATCGTTCCCATCAAAAGTTAAAGAAGGGAGCGCGTTCAAGCGTTGACGACGGTTTTTCTGCAGACCCAAAACCCTGCCGCCGCTATAAAAAGAAAGGTCGTAGATAACCGAGTTTCTTCTCTCCGGGGACGACGCGAAGATAGTCGATTTTCACGAGGAACGATCCTCGTTCGATCGCTCTTTTCGCTATACGTAGCGAAACATCGCCACGCGACGCGTATATTCTTGTTCTATACTGTTTAACGCGACGGGAATTCAGCCCGCCTGAGACAATTTGATTTCACGCGTTGTTAACGCTCTGACCCATAATATCGGTATACGAATTAATGTGGCTACGTGAACGGACGTGGCAAGTATTGAGAGACGCTTCGGTATTAATTTACAGCTTGATGGAGCGATTGGTAAACAGCGACGTGTGCCGGGCTCTAAATTGTATTAGACATTGTGTCGGTCGGAAGCGAAAGGATGTTATGCCGAGCGCAAACCGAAATGTATTCCACGAGCGTCCGGGACCCCGCGGCTGTAAATTCATAATTCTTCGTGAGACTAAAGTTCTCAATGAAAAACCGCGGCGACGATTGATCGAGCGCCGGTGTACGTACACGCGAATAAATGATCGATTACGTATTGTGCAGCCAGTCCGTGGAAATGTAGGTTTTTGCCGTAGACTTTTTCCGCTGACAAATCGGTCCGTTCTAGGCTGACGACGCGCAAACGAGGAGGAGGGTAGCCGTCGAACGTTAGTATTGGAGCTAATCGAACGGCGTGACACTACGATTCCTACTTCTGCACCCTTAGGAGGTTTACGTGCACAGCTTCGACGGTACCGCGGCGTGATCGGAATTCAATTGGCCACGGTTTTCTTCTATTTGCACCCCCAGGCGCAATCTATCTTAGCCGGTACACATCTTCCTGCTCTTAACGAGACCGTTTTCCGTATAAAATGGATCATTTTTCAATTTACTCCGAATCCGGGTCTTAAACGAGTCGATGGGACCGATCGAATTATTTATAAGTAGTAAAAGTACTCACGGGTTCCATCGAAACGAGTGGCGATGGTATCTAGGAAAGTATTTTGTGGGGCGAGGAGGCCCTTCCTGACCGGCATTGGGGCCGCCCCGCCGCGCTGTCAGGCGCTCGAATCTGCAAAAAAAAGAAAGAACCAGTACAATTCCCCTTCGGTCCCGGGCAACACGATATTCTTCGGCTAATTATACGCCCGATATAGATTTCGAACGTGAACGCGCATATTCGGATACGGAAGGTTGGGTTCGTTCGTTACTCCGGCGAGCCGTGGTAAGCGTGCTCGAGGTAGTTCAATGTATGCACGGAGAGAGAGAGAGAGAGAGAGAGTCTAAGTCTTCGATAGGTAGGTCAGTGGTCCAATAAAAAGAAAGGATTGCGTGCACCGCGGCAATTGCGGTGATAGATTATTGCGCCCTAAGCGAAATAGAATGCGACTATTTTTAGACGCGCCTCTCTAATTTCAAACTGTTTCGAAAATTCGTCGGACCTCCCGACGAAACGGAACGAATTTTATATTTGTTTTCACTCATTACTTTTCCCGACTGTGTTCTCCTTCTCTCTTGCGCGCGATTTCATCCACGCATTTTGCGTCATCGGCGTGTGTGTTTTTTTTTTAATAAACTACATAGGGAAATGATATTTTTTTGCAAATTGCGAAATAACATGCATTCTTTGTTTGTGTAATTTTACGAGTAGGCGCGCTGAAACGTGCATTTGGTGAAACGGGAGTCTCGCCGTTGTAGCGTGGAAGTCGGCGATATTCATAGCCTTTCATTATTGGACAGTTCTATTGTTACTCACGTTCTTCAATGGTATTTGTGATTTCTGGAATTAATCCAACTGCGGTTACACTTTCATTTCTTTCGAATTATACTCGGCCACGAATTATTAGTTTCTAATCAGAATAACGTAATTGCCACCGGGGATGGTTTATTTATATCGCTGAAAATATCGCGTTACCGTAATATCGTATTAACGCCAGAATGCGGACCTTCCTCAGTCCGGAACGACGTATGATACATTAGCCACAAAATTTGTTGCAGGTTCGATCACACGTCGATTATTTTCGGCGACAAGCACTAATATTCGACCGGTTCGACCAAAAGAAATGTGGAACGAGGTTAAACGTCATCGGTAAGTTACATCAATTTATAAATAGAAAATATCTCGATTTACAAGCGACATTAAAACAGTGTCGCTAATGACAAAAGCTCACGAATCGCAGACGCATTTACGTACTTTATTACGATATATATATAAAAAAAAAATATGTCGAAACCAATATGCGAATACGTAATAAAATAAACGACGCAGCACAGCAATTAAGCCGGTGCTCATACTCGATTATCCCGCAGCTTTAAAACGTACATTTTAATTCACGTTTCGCCAGATGCAATTAACTCGGATTTCTTTTTTACACAAAAGGCCCGGTTGAAAGATTAGCGCGCAATTTAATTTATACGTATTTTTTTGTATACATTAAAGACCAGAGAAGAAAAGACTATTCCGCGTGCAAATCACGTACGCGTTCACTTTGATGTTCAAAGTTTACAACCCGTTTATTGTTTATGCGCTTTCCGTATCGTCGACGAAATGAAATCTGTATCACCGTATAGTGATCCGAGCAATGTAACAGGTGTGAGGAGAGGACCGGAGTGTAGGACACATTCATTACGTGCTTATCCTCTTGTGTAAAACCCCATTTACTAAACGACCCTTTGGTCACTCCACGTAAAGAAGTTGAGCGTAACATTTTGGTAGAAGTGATTCTATTAGACTCTAAAAATATCCCTTTTCACAGTAGGTATTCGTAAATTTGTTCCCGATATTAATCGTTGTAGGCGTAAATTTATTCGACGTTCAAATTATTGACAATCGTCGACGCTCCGCACGTCGGCCGGGATTATCCCGTCGGCGAATAATTAATTAAAACCACGTGAAAAATATCCCGGCCGAGATAGAGAGCGCAGATTACCCTTTATGTTAAATTCCGTTAAGAGAGCGTGGAGTAGACGACGGCGATTCGTATAAAGTCACGTTCGCGTAAAACGAGCACCTCTTCATTGTTCTGCATGAAAATTGTTGGGGAATTATCGGTAGGACATCGCCGATACAGACCTTATCGAGAAAAAAAGATCCAGCTCAGTGGCAGGACATGTCGGGCATCGTACCGGGAGCACACTACTACTACACCGATTTCCGTATCCCCCAGAGGTCCGTCGTCGACGTCTCACTGAAATCTCTGTCGCACTGAACACGGCTAAGGGGAATCCGCGTTATTCGCCTGGTCACGACAGATTTTCGGGGTTTTATCGCGACATCGCCGGCGAAAACGTTGGACACGCGCGGAACGTCCGCTGGTACTCGCGTAACTGACCGAGCCGAGGGGAGAGATTCTCTCTATCCTGATGGCCCGGGCTCCTGGCTGACTTGCGCTCCGCGTACCAAGGCGCAACATGTGGTAAACCGGTGAAGGTATACGCGCACACGCCGCCGCCGCCGTGTACGTGCACGCCCGTACGTGGGTGTACCACCGATAAATACACTAATGCAAAAGCGTGTAACGCGCGCACGCACGCGCGCGCCGATCGCTCCCGAAAGCGGCGTGTGTACCGCGAGCCGTGAAACAGGGTCAAGACTCCGAGAACCGAGGATCAAACGTGTTGGTGCACGGTTTTCGATAATTATTTTTCGCGATACCGGCGACGGTTTGTCGATCGTTAGGCCGTTGATAAAGGGGAAAGGGTGCAGCAGGCTGTCGAAAATCTGCCGCCCGACTTATACTATGTACATATATGTATAATATATGCGCATGTTTTATGGGCTACAACGCCGGTGGGAAGAAATTGAATGGCACCGCTTTGATACTGTTCTTTGCAATAAACAGAGAGTCAAGAGTGATTGATTGGATTAGAATCGATTTCGGGGGTGTATATAGGCTGGCGGGAGCCGCGATTCGGCCGCGTTTTCCCGGGCATCGGAAATCTCGGTGAAAAAGTGCGAAGAGATTTGACCGTCAGAGAGAGAGAGAGAGAGAGAGAGTATAGCTCCGTTCTTTTTTTCCCGTCGTAGCGAAAGAGAAAAGTAAAACGTAATATTATTACGCAAAGCCGGCGTGTTTCGAGCGGAAACAAGCTTCCATAAAAGATTATTGTCGACGTTAACTCTGTAGACCGCTTTACGGGCAAGACGATACAAAATCCACGACAAACCACTTAAGGGACACTTCAAAGATCCGCAGACGCCTTTGAAAAACGTTTCGCTTATTTCAGCGAGATTTCTCTTTTGCCATTATACGCGAGTGGCGGCGGAACGTATTTCCGCGGTTTTGTTTAGCGCCGGAAATAAAAAGGAATTCCCCTCGCTTCGTTAACTCTCGTTGCCGAAAAAAATGGTATCGAGTGGCGAACGCTATCAAACTTTACAGTCGCGACACGGCGAACTTTACGAACCCGGTCATGTGCGCGAGTATATTTGATATTCGTATATCTGTTCGGCGAATGTGCGACGGATATAACCGACGGATATATTACTTTTATAAAGAAATTTATTGCCGCTTCGGAGCAGCCGTTCGCCGCGGACGCGATACACGCGAATTTCCTTCCTGACGTCGTCGTATCGGAAATTTTTGAGCGACTTTCCATGCAGCGAAACTTTAAGCCCCTATAAGTAGTGTTAGTGGAAACGTTGCTGGAAGACAGAATTCATTAATACTTTAGAATCCGTCGCAGTATAAGCAGGACGCAGATTAACGGGCGGAAGAGGATTTTAAGCCGACACGCGTAACATGGATAGAAAGATAATTGCGACGAGACACACGGTTTTGCGTTGGTTTCAATTTCGAGTCTTGTGCAGGACGCGAGTCGTAAGTAGTAAGTGGCGTGATAAATGAAACGCGAGCGCGGAACACGGGGACTCGGAAAATTGGCATCGAAGGCGATTTCGTGCGTCGTTTCGTCGGCTTTTTCGTGACTCCGATNTTCTTCAATGGTATTTGTGATTTCTGGAATTAATCCAACTGCGGTTACACTTTCATTTCTTTCGAATTATACTCGGCCACGAATTATTAGTTTCTAATCAGAATAACGTAATTGCCACCGGGGATGGTTTATTTATATCGCTGAAAATATCGCGTTACCGTAATATCGTATTAACGCCAGAATGCGGACCTTCCTCAGTCCGGAACGACGTATGATACATTAGCCACAAAATTTGTTGCAGGTTCGATCACACGTCGATTATTTTCGGCGACAAGCACTAATATTCGACCGGTTCGACCAAAAGAAATGTGGAACGAGGTTAAACGTCATCGGTAAGTTACATCAATTTATAAATAGAAAATATCTCGATTTACAAGCGACATTAACAGTGTCGCTAATGACAAAAGCTCACGANTACTTTCGTCCGGGATTGAGTCCATATGCTTTTTACGACGTTCGTCGCGAGGTTTTACCGGGGCGCGAAACGAGTTTCTTCAAGCTCGGCGTACGTAAAAGGCAAATCCGACGCGCCGGCCTATTTTTCAAGCACGAATCAAGCAGTCAGTCACGGCAATGCGCTGCTGCGACCAGCGGACTGCGCTTAGTCCATAATGCAAACGCTCGACGATGCCCTCCTCCACGGCTCCTATTGTCTAGACGAAATCTGAATATATTGTTAGATAAACTCCGCTTCTGTGGCGTATATAAATTTCGAAAGCGTTTCGGCTCACGTTGAAAGAGCCTACTCTATCCCTCGCGATCGTTCGGTATACGTTTTCTAGATTCGAGAATAAAAGCGGTGCCTCTGCGAAAGAGATTCCTATAAATCAAGTGAGCCGTGAGACGCACAGTTTACTCGCACATTTTTATGCTGCATGGGTCACAAATGCGAAATCGAAGACGCGAATTTGCAAAAGTTTCGGTAAACTTCAGTGTCGTTTGGAATTCGGCTCTGAATCGGAAGTATCCCCTTAATCCAGTCGGACGGCGGAGCGTAATGGAAACGTAGTTTCGCAGGTGCGCGATATCGTCGGGAACTCGGCGAAGAAATGAATCGATAAAAAAATGTCTGTGTTGCACGAAAATTGTCAGTGTCAGTGGGTTATCCGGGCAGCACGGCGGCGTAGGTACAGACGGTGCGGCGCGTGGCCACGAAGCACACGGTCCATATAATCGATACTCCACTACTTCGAGTACCTGACTCCGTCGAGTGGGACGGAGAAAAGGAGACGGATCGGGGCGAAAAAAAGAGGCAGGTTCCGAGCCGACGAGGAGGAGGGTACCTGCCGCGCTTTTCTCCCCCCGAGTTTCGTGAAAGCTTCTTCCTTTCTCTCCCCGGAGGAATGCGAGAATAATAAAAAGTTGTTCGCACAAACCGTGGCGAGATTAACGGGACCGTTCCTCCGCGTTTTACTTTCCACTCTTTTTCCCTCTTATTCCCTTTACTTCGTCCAAGAAAAATACGCGACTCGCCGGTCTCGTTCCTCGGAATACCCGCCACTCGGTCTTCGGCCTGGAAATTTATTTAATTTCTCCGCGCGATAAGTTCGTACGAAATACTTATTCCAAACGTTGAATGCGTCGCGTCCTCCGGCCTGCACTTCTGGGCTCGCAAAGAAATTGCTCGGAGGTTAAAGCTCTTCAAAGACCGAACGAGTTATTACATCTTTGTGCAAATATAGCGCGGTATTCGCGAACAAGAATTCTCGTATATATACATATACATATAGCACGGCTACGAGCTTCGTAATTTCTAATAATTCTCGGTTAAAGTGTTGTTCCAGTACGTCTGAAAAAATTAACGAAACAGCAGTAAATCTCTATTAACGAAGGATTCTTCCTACGAGATTATATCCGACGCGCCGGTATCCGTGTAGTAGTATCTGTGAACGAGGTTGTCAAAATAGTCGCCGGCTCCGAGGCGATTACCTGGCGACGGCCTAACATCTGTAATTCTGTATTAGATACCGGTCGGCCCGGTTAATCTCTGTTCCCCAGCCGGTGCCAGGTGTGACGACCGGACGATATAATGACGTAAACCGGTGCCGCATTGCCGATGTCGTGCCTGCCGTAACTACGGTACGCGAGGTACACGTACCCTCGTGCACCCACGTCGACCTCTGACTCTCTCAAGGGGTAGACGACTTATCGACCTAGTACATACTACCCAGGCCTCCCTCAGGCCTACCACCTTTATCTCGTCATTGTGTCTAATACACGATAAATCGATCGCGCGATTTTCTTCTCGCAAACCTAAATCGTGGCTTCGTAGCTCTCTCTCTCTCTGAAATCTGGCCACCCTCAGGAGCTTAAACAGTCGAGCGATGACGTCCGATCGATAGAATGCTCCTTTCTACGTTCTTATCGTACGCAAGTCTCTGCAATTAGGCGGCGATTAATTCGATTGATAAAAGAAAGAAAGAAGGAAGAATTACCGTGTCACTTTCAGATCGAACTCTCCTAAAACTCTTGATCGCGACGTACGCTCGAACTGATCCTTTTTACCGCGACGTTAAAATCTTTTTTTAATCATTCGAAACGCGACCGCGAAAAAAAGCAATTTTAATTACGTAATGGCCGAGCCTATCGATACAGGAACAAAGGTGAAAAACGGAGAGAGAGAGAGAATTGAGAAAGATTTGTAATGTGTATTCTACTCTTTAGTCTGCATCCCCNTGTCACTTTCAGATCGAACTCTCCTAAAACTCTTGATCGCGACGTACGCTTGAACTGATCCTTTTTATCGCGACGTTAAAATCTTTTTTTAATTATTCGAAACGCGACCGCGAAAAAAAGCAATTTTAATTACGTAATGGCCGAGCCTATCGATACAGGAACAAAGGTGAAAAACGGAGAGAGAGAGAATTGAGAAAGATTTGTAATGTGTATTCTACTCTTTAGTCTGCGTCCCCGAGAGAGAGAGAGAGAGAGAGAGAGAAGAGGCGGTACCTTCGCAGTGTTTGACGAGAGGCCCTTGTCCTTCTAGGTCGTCTTTTAGAGTGTTTGCGAATCAGGCCGCGACCCCGTCGCCGTCGTCGTCGCGAACCAGGCTAGCGGCGGCGGTGGCGGTCGCAGGGGGCTGCGCCGGGAAAAGTGGAACGTTGCATTCGTGAGAGGATCGTCGTCGACTGTCTCGCTCCCGTAGCGCGGGGCCATCAATAGAAATAATACGAGGAACTATGCAACGTGTAGCCTCTCGTACATAGGTAGACGACGCGGGTGTAACGACCTTACACCTTTTACCCCCGCAGGTGCCGCGGGATCGATGGGCTCCCCCGCGGGGCTCGGTGCAACCTCTCATCCGCAAACTCGTGCCGAATGCTTCCCGCTGCCGTTGGCTCGTCCCAGTTTTCTATCGCGTTTTACTAACACGCCGCAGCGCACCCGCACTTTCATTCGTATGTACAGCTAGCGAGCTCGTCGTCGCGGCGATAAGCGAACTCCCGAGTACCGCTGTTTTCATCCGAAACGGTTCTGTCGTCGCGGTAGACAATTGCTCGCGACGCACCCGACGACGATTGAACGTCGTTTGCGTTCGGATTCTTAGCTTAGAATTCAGGGGTCAATGAAAACACTGGGACGGTTGTAATCGTTTAAAATATATTGTATACGCGCCCATAATCGCTGAACGAAATTTCATGATCGTAGAGAGATTTAAAGTCTATAAATAATACCGAAAAGTTTCACTTTTCTATTCCCCTTTTTTCGCACGTAATATTATACTATTATTGCGTGTACAATGATATGGCCAACGTTCCTCTAAAAAAGCAAGTGCGCTCTGCGCTCCTGAACGGAGTTTATACTTCGTAATCGTAATACACATTATATTTTATCGTGATTATTAGAAGGATGCACTCGTCGGCAGCATTCCATGTGTAAACAAGCGCACGATCATCTATAAAACGTGTGTAAAAATTCATTTTTTAAGAATGCTTCTGTATAAAATAGAACGTGCACTATTTTATTCCATTTCCAAAATTTCTCCAGGAAAATTTTTACGAAATGTGACTTTTTTTTTAGTTCCTACTAGAAACAGTTAAAACGTTAAATAGATCGCATAAGAAATTTTTAAGAGATTCTTATCTTATCTTCGCCCAATGCATTATAAATATAACGAACAGAAAGCCCTCGTAAAACGATACAAACAATTTCAATGTGAAAAAAAGAAGATTGGTTTCTCTTACAGAGTCTCTACCACAGTACTACGGTCTACCATAATCAATAAATTCGCCGATTCACGATCATTTTATGATCCTCACACACTCATCACTCAATTAATTTTTTTTTCGTACTCATTAATCACAAAGAAATTATCACATAAATGTAAGTAAACCTCATAATTCTCTTTCGCGTTTTAAAAATAACTTTACCAGCAGTTAATTCCGAAATAGCAATTTTTCTAGGGTAATCGATCAAGTAAATTATCTGAAGTCGTGCAACTTCAAAAATAAATTATCATATACAAAATGCCTCGACTGACGAGCTATNTTTTTAAGAGATTCTTATCTTATCTTCGCCCAATACATTATAAATATAACAAACAGAAAGCCCTCGTAAAACGATACAAACAATTTCAATGTGAAAAAAGAAAGATTGGTTTCTCTTACAGAGTCTCTACCACAGTACTACGGTCTACCATAATCAATAAATTCGCCGATTCACGATCATTTTATGATCTCACACACTCATCACTCAATTAATTTTTTTTTCGTACTCATTAATCACAAAGAAATTATCACATAAATGTAAGTAAACTTCATAATTCTCTTTCGCGTTTTAAAAATAACTTTACCAGCAGTTAATTCCGAAATAACAATTTTTCTAGGGTAATCGATCAAGTGAATTATCTGAAGTCGTGCAACTTCAAAAATAAATTATCATATACAAAATGCCTCGACTGACGACGAGCTACCGAATCTACATATCGAGATCGAATATTAAATCGTTCTTAAACTCTGCTTTGATCGCGTCGTTCACATTCTCCAACGGGCTACCCGAACGAATCTCGTTCGCGATTTCTCCCTCGACGCTGGACTCCCTCTTCGGGAAGGAACGATTACGATTCGACTCTTTTCTGATTTCGATATTGGCAGTTTTCTGTTGTACCGCTTGTTTATCCTTATTAAGTATAGGTTTCACAGTTTCCGAGACCTCGGTACTCTTGTGACTCGTTTTGAACTTGTCACGCTCGTCCGTTTCTGAATTTTCGCTCTCGCTCATTCTACGCTCGTGAGCGCGCCTCTTGTTTCGCAGTTTACGTTGATTTTTCTTACGTTGCCCGAGAATACTGGAATTAGATCTGAAACGAGACGGAACGAATCGATTAATAAAGGCAAAATAGTGAAAATTTAAATAAGTACTAATAGAGAGAGTATCGTAAATTTGTGTAATACCTGAACAATTGTCGGGACACCACGTCGTTGAATCTCACTGTTTTCTTTAAGCTAGAACAGTCCGATTCAAAGTTCAGATCTTGCGCCGAGTCGTAGTGATCTACAGACGAGGCGGCCAACCCGTTCTCATCGGCACTCGATTCGGACACTGAACGGGAGAAATTGTGAGTGCGCCGCGACTTTAAGATACCTTTCGAGTATGTACCCGAGGACGCGCTATTACTTGACGGCAACTCGTCTCCGCTGCTCTCGGAAACAGATCTACTCTTCGACATAGATCGACAGAGGTTTAATCGGTCTTCCATCGAGCCCGTGCTGTGCCGGTCGGCCTCGTCGTCTGAATCCAAATGACTCGGAGTTACGTTTATTACGACTCCGTCGTCTTCGGTTCGTACATTCACATTATGATGATGGTCTATTTCGTAGTAGGCGTCTTCCTCGCCCTGTAAAAACAAAACGAATCGAAACGGATAGAAAACGGTTCTTATATCCTGTAGTAATTTATGACACCTACTACTAATTCTTTCAGTTGGTTCTTGAAGGACACGGCAGTAGGAAAATCCTTCTCCTCCATGAACTCCTCGTCGATACCGACGCAGTATCGAATCAAGTTCTCCGCGTTCTTCAGCGTAACGTTGAATACAACATTGTTGTCCCACGGTTCGATCGTGAGCGAAGAGGGAACCACGGAATTCTCGCCTATCTTTAAACACAACGAATAATGCTGCGGAAAGAATCCTGCGCCTATAGACGTTAGTAAAAAGTGGACGCCTAAATTGTTTTGTAAAATCCTATGACGAATGGAATTAGGATCGGCGTTCTTCACGTTCACGGTAATCGCTAATTGATTATTATATATATTACAGATGAAAGTCGGCAGTAAATACTTAATGCTAGGGTCTAAAAATACGTTCATGTTCTCTGCGTTAGTCCGTAATGCTGTGTCACCGATATCTTCTGAATCCACTCGTTTGCCTTCTAGTTTCGTGTCAGCGTGCACTGTTTCACATTCTTCGACCATTTTCGACGTAGTTTCACTGTCTCCCCGATTCGGACCGAGAGGATCGTCCACTGACAACGACACAGGACTGCCATGATCACTCTCGACTCCACTATCCTCTCTCGTATCAGACAAGCATGGTATTGATCTGATAACTGGTAGCGTGACGATGAGCTTTGTCTTTTTCGGGTCGAACTTCGCGTTGCCTCTGTCCGCGTCCACGCGGTACGGCAGAGGAAGCTCTAATAAATATTTCGCAGGCTTTTCACTTTTAACGTTTAAAAAAGATTCTTGTACGTCTAAGGAAGCGTCGGTGGCAGTTTTCAACAGGGGTAGGTCTATAGTAATAATCAATCTTTTAGGTACTGTCGCATTCATTTTTGCATTTCTACTAGTACTAAAGTCTTCCAGCTCCACATCGGACTGATGCTTTATGGAAAATTTCGGTGTAACATATTTGCTTTTCGTATCCTCGTTCGTGTCTAGTTTCTCTTTGTAATATGTGGTAGGTGGCGAGGGACGCTTCGGATCCACGTGCCTGAACTGCTGTTTCCTGTTCTCGTCGTAGCTGGCCATCAGCTTCTGGTAGATCTCCGGTTCTATGTCGAGCTGCTTCTCCGGCGGCTCCTTGGATGGCTTTCTGATCACAGTAGGATGGCATACTCCTTTGTAATTTATCTTTGGGAACTTGAGATTCTTCCTGTCCAGTTTGACCTAACGAAATAAAAAATATATGAATAGAACGTGATCCTGTTTCAGAGCGGAACGTGTTCGGTGCGATACCCACGTCAAAATTATTTTCTACGCTGTCCATCGCTGTGTTGTTGACGATCTCGCGGAATCGCGAGTTCTTCGACGCCAGGTAAATAGTGTCCGGATGGAAGACCACGTCGAAGACCTTGCATCGCACACTTTTTTTGTCGAGATCGTCGCGAGGTGGTATCAGCGTGTAAGGGATAGACCATTGGAGTCCGCGATGTCCCTGTTCGAAGGACGGCTGACTGCTAGGTCGGGCGACGACGTCGCTCTTGCTGATGTTCAGGAAACATTTCCTGTCTCCGTTCACGCTAGTTTTTATGACGTAACCGGGCTCCGGGTTTACGAACGTTACGTCGACGCCCCGTTCCTTCTCTAACTGCGTGATCTCCTGCTCGTAGATCTTCCTGTTCTCGGGATCGGTCACCTCCTCGGCGTATTCGATTAACAATTTCCGAAACTCCTCCTTCTTGAGGCACTCGGTCAGATTCTTCAGCTCTTCCTTGGTCACATCTAGATCCTCCCAACTCTGCCGTNCGTAGATCTTCCTGTTCTCGGGATCGGTCACCTCCTCGGCGTATTCGATTAACAATTTCCGAAACTCCTCCTTCTTGAGGCACTCGGTCAGATTCCTCAGCTCTTCCTTGGTCACCTCTAAATCCTCCCAACTCTGCCGCTGTCTATCGTACGCGTCCATCTTATGAACTGATGTTTACAAATAAACTTGAAGATAGAATGATCGCGAAGCATTAATACGCGCTGATACCACCACGTGGACGGTTGCGCCACTACGCCGGCCGGTGAAATAGCGGTTGAACGCGGAACTTGGAACTGTCTAATGGCGTTCGCGCCACGCTTTTCTATTTTATTCCAACGATTTTATACGAGTTTATCGACGTATTCTTCTTCTTCTTCTTCTCGTTTCTCTACTTATTCTCCTCGTTCTTCATTTTCTAGTTTCTTGAAGCCGTGCGTCGACGTCTCACCACTTTTTTCGACTTCTTGATAAGCTATTGCCACAGTGTACTGTGCTATTGGTCCACGTATCGGTGGACTCAAATAGTGAAAGGAGGGATTAGATACGAACTGAAAAAGAGAGATTNCACTTTTTTCGACTTCTTGATAAGCTATTGCCACAGTGTACTGTGCTATTGGTCCACGTATCGGTGGACTCAAATAGTGAAAGGAGGGATTAGATACGAACTGAAAAAGCGAGATTAAAAGACAGGTGTATTCACGAGCCTCAGAATTAGAATCAAAATCGAAATCAACGTCAGTCGAAATTGAAATCAAAATCCTAATGAGGACCTAAATTAAAATCAGAACCAGAGAATCGTAATAAAAATTAAAGTCGAAATCGAAAACACAGCCTGAATTAAAATCGGAATTCAAATCAAGGTTGTATGAACCCTTAGATAAAAACAATGAGAAAGCATTGAAATTTTAACAGTTACTAGATATTATATTAATAAAAACCTGAACAAAAGTTTAGAAATTTTGCGAGCTTATTAAAAAGTTATTACATCTCGAATTCTCATGTCGAACGACAGAATATTGGTTTCATTCATGAAAAGATATCCCAGTAAACAAGAAATGTTAGATCAATCTTGTAAAATATTGATTTTATGTAAATTATATAAACGTTGCAAAATAACGTTTTATAAATATTTTTAAAATATTACTTAATAATATTACTTCATAATGAAGTTGCAGGCAACATTAAAAACTACGTACTTTATAATATTATCATGTTACTGAAAAACGTTATAGTAACTTTGTGGCAATGATTTCTTGCTTACTGGGATGAATGCAACAATTACAGAATCTTGTGATTTTNAAAACGTTATAGTAACCTTGTGGCAATGATTTCTTGCTTACTGGGATGAATGCAACAATGACAGAATCTTGTGATTTGATTAAATAATACGAGCGCAGACGCGAGATCATTGTCGAACCAACTTCGAACGCTTCATAGATTCGATAGGAAACGAGTTCTGAAAGTATAAATTAACTTGGACAATTTCATTCTTTGCCATTTTCAAAGAGTTCCTGTCACCGACAGTGACATGTTTATTCCTCGGATCATTCGTTTTTTCGGAGTTCGCCTGCGTTCCGTAACCATTTCAATATTCCAGTAACAAATCGTCAAGCATCAAGAGTCGCACAATCANCGGATCATTCGTTTTTTCGGAGTTCGCCTGCGTTCCGTAACCATTTCAATATTCCAGTAACAAATCGTCAAGCATCAAAAGTCGCACTATCACACCCTGTCCTCTACGAATGCAGTCGTACAGCTGTATTCTATGATTTCCCAGAACATATATCGCACCATATCTAATGGTAAGAGAATAAAAATACACGTCTACATGATGACACGAGATCACGGAATGGACCATAGGATAATAATAGGCTAACGTGTGCGTGCATACGTCTGCGACGTCGATACTCGATTCCGTCGAGGGAACCTCGCCGTCGTCGTAGGATAACAATTTATTACCTTCTTGCCTTCGTCATAGACAACCGTCGACAGGAAGACCGGTAACAAAAGCGCGTAAAGATCGACCCGATTCCAAAAATAGATACGCCGTGTCGGGTTATCAGCGTAAAATCGAACTCCGGCAATGAACGATATGTAACAGGTCAGAGCGATTCGTCGGGTCGGCCTCTTCACGCGAACCAAGATGCGCTCGCATAAGTGGGTCAGAGGTTGCAGAACAGCAGGGAGTGGTTTAGGGCAGGGCAACCCACGCGATCGCTTTTCCTTCTTTGCCTGCATTTCGCGGTCGCGGAGTTCCGCGAGGGTGCCTGGTACGCTCCTCCTATTCCGACGACCCCCCGTCACTATTTCTTACCGTCCTCACTCGCGGACTTCGATCATGGAACCCGCTAATGGGATATTTTAAACTCGACCTACACACACTTTCCAAATTAATTTTGTTATCTTGGAATCGAAAGCCTTGATCCTGCACGGAGCATGAAATAATTCGGAAAATTCAGAGTCGATACGCGACGTGCGTGACCTTCGGTACGTCTTGAATGGACGTCCTTATCAGCTGGTCGACCCGACGTTTAGGGATTTGGTAATGTGACGTGTAATTATAGCTCGAGGAGGACACAGTCATGCGATCTTATCCAATCCGGGCCGAATAGTTTCGGGTGGTCGGTTTAAAACGCTTTCAGGGCGCACGCTTACGGAATTCCAGATTCGGAACACATGCTTCGTGCCCGTTGTCGATCACGTTCAGTCGGAGTTTCGGTTCCGTCTCGTCGATTACCTGTTATCTTCGAGGCTTCGGAGCTCGAATTTTCCTCTGCTCGTCGAACGTCTCGGAACATCGTGTGGTGACGTCGTTGTACAGTTTAGTCAGATTCGAAGCAGCGGTTCGAATAGTTCGGTAGATCGAATTTCTTCTCGCCGACTTGGACAAAGTGATGTCGATGAAACGTCAAAGGTTCAACAGGTATCGAAGGAAATTTAAGTAGAAACGACACTCGGCGTAGGTTTTTTTTTTTATTAGAATTATACGTCTGTGGTTTTTCTAAGTACTTTTTNTTGGACAAAGTGATGTCGATGAAACGTCAAAGGTTCAACAGGTATCGAAGGAAATTTAAGTAGAAACGACACTCGGCGTAGGTTTTTTTTTTATTAGAATTATACGTCTGTGGTTTTTCTAAGTATTTTTCGGTAATCGTTACCGACGTTCCGCAAGCTGATCCAGGATAAAACAACGACCTTCCCGGGCCCGTCATTCCTCCGACAAACCCTACTACTGCAATGAAGCGAAATTAAAGATCGACGGAGTGCATCGGTGCAGAGAAATCGTCAGATTTGCAATTGCGTCACATGAAAACGAACGATGAGGCGCCGTCGGATCTGGTGCCGGCCAGCACGGATAAAGCGAACAAGGATGAAGACTACGTCAAGGACGAAACTCCCGAGTCCAGCGACAAGCCCGCCACAACCAACAACAACAACAACAACAACAACAACAACAATGCAATAGAAACGAAAATAGCCCAAGGTGCGACTCGCCATCCTAATCTCTTAATCTGGTTCGTATTTTAATCGAGATTACGTTGCACAGAAAAAATCGAGCCATGCTTAGAGCTTCCGCCGACGCTTCACGAACGATTCATGAGAATCAAACAAATGGTCAAGGACGCCATAGCCGCGCACCACACGTTCATGATATACGGGAGAGCTCGAGTGGTTCGCGAATGCATGCTGAGAAGAGGATGGTGCGAAAAGTTTTTCAGAAAGAATACCAGTGGTACTCTAATCGTTCCGTAGGCAGTAGCTTCGCGTCAAGGTCTACCTAGACTGTCGTCGAACGGACCGGCACGACGACGGAATGTACCATCTGTGGATTTCCGAAATCAGTGGCGTAGCCTTAGGGACAGGATACAAGGAAACAAGGCGACGACTACTGTCCCTAATTTGAGATGTGATGTATCGACGATTGTCCCTGATTTCGGAGATCCACAGATCGTAGATTCCGGTTGTCGTGCCGGTCCGTTCGATAATAGTGTAGACAGACCTTTACGCNGTTCCGTAGGCAGTAGCTTCGCGTCAAGGTCTACCTAGACTGTCGTCGAATGGATCGGCACGACGACGGAATGTACCATCTGTGGATTTCCGAAATCAGTAGCATAGCATCAGGGACAGGATATAAGGAAACAAGGAGAGACTGTCCTTAATTTGAGATGTGATGTATCGACGATTGTCCCTGATTTCGGAGATCCACAGATCGTAGATTCCGTTGTCGTGCCGGTCCGTTCGATAATAGTGTAGACAGACCTTTACCGGAGTCGAAATTAACTTCTGTTTTAAACCTTCAAAGTTAAGAATTTCCGGTTTAAATGTTCAAATCCTACATGTAATACTGTTTTCGTTCCCCTACATCTTACGCAGTTCTAGTAATAAAGATTACCTCTCTCTTTCTCTCTCTCAAACAAGATTGTTTCTTTTATAAAATATACTGTAAGTATATTTTAATAAAACGTTAAAATATACTCTAAGTATATTTTAGATGCTAATTATCTATCATTGCTTATAGCTAGTTAATACTCGATTCCTGTCAATAATTACTCATCACTATTTTTAAGAAAATGGTTTAGTGATGGTTTAATGAAATTTTAGAATGGAAACAATATTGTTTGATTAT
>SMSR01009415.1:717-40114 GCA_019453355.1 Ceratina japonica | reverse complement strand
TTAACCAAAATCTTCTCATACGCTAAATTTTAGATTTTTCGTAATTTTAAAACTGTTACCGGTAGAACCTCCTTAAATCGTACCGGAAGGGGTTGAATTCTCTAAGCAGGTCTTCTGCTGATATTAAAACGTTCCTCTCTATCGTGATATTATCTGTTCTGGCAGTCCCTTTAGCTTCTTCATCAACATTCTCATTTTAAAAGAATATTTACATTGGCTTTTAGATTTTCGAGGTGATATAGAATCTTGTCTGTTTGTTCTGTTAGATGCGAAGAGTATCCTTCGTGGAACGAAGAGGCCGTATGAACCAGTGAGTTCCACGGGAAACGACGAGTACGCCAACAAGAGAAGGAAGCTGATCCAACTGAGAATCTCGAAGAACAAACAACTGTTGAAGTCTATGAAAGATGTGATTCAGGAAATAGACGGGGACGAGCGTCCGTTTCAGTTGGGCTTGTCGTCTCTTCTGAGTATCAAGCCGGCGAGCAAGACCGCGGAGGTCAACATCACGAGGCCAGACGAAGACGAAGAGGAAGAACGAAAACCGAAGAAAATCGTTTCCAAACGCGCTGACCCGGAGATGCGAAAACCAGCTTTCAAGAAAGCCGAGTTGGAAGCGTTGTTGAACAAATCCATGTGGGAAGCGATGGAAAGGTACAAGAGATGCAGAATCACGTGGGACGACGTAAAGAGTGGAAGATCCATAAACACCTGAGGAGGAGGAAATTTTCTCGTCAGATCTGAACACAGAACAATATCGAAACACATTTATCGGTTGTCAAAATTATCAGTGAACGGTGTCACTTTTTCCTGAAATAAAAAGTCTGTAACAAAAATTTAAAAATGTGGGAATACTGAAATGAAATAAAAAATGCGAAAAAATGTAAATTCGTTGTTGATGAGAAAATGTTCACCATGCGACGACCGGAGGACTGTATAGTGCTCTTGGATCGCAAGGAAAACGTAGACGAGAACGAAGATCTAATTACAGATTCTAACCATGGATTGTACGACGTACGGTGCGAGGACTTTAAGAGATCGAAGAGCGAGGACTTTAAAAGATCGAAGAGCGAGGAATGTCTGTCGGGAAGCGCGAACGACACGAAAACTATTTACACGCCGAAATGGCGAATAATGTTAACGTCCGCGGACTGTCAGATTAAAAGACACTGTCTGGGCTGGCAGGTACGCGAGAATTGAATTTAAACCACAAAGCAACCGAATTTCCACGAGCAAAAATAAGTATTATTTCGCTGCATTTTCCGTAAGATATATTCGAAAGACTCGAAGGAAACCAAAGAGGGGTTACAGTTAATTTTAAGACTTTCCGAACCGCTAATGATCACGAACGTAGAGCCAGTGCAGACCGCGAACGTTGAGATCCTTTGCAATCGCGACGATCTCGACGAGTTACTCGAAGAAGACGAGAAGGAGAACGAGAACACTTACGGCAGGATCGTCCTCAGGGAATACTTGAGATTGCTCACTACCCAGGAGGCGAAGATCAATTTCATCCTAAAAGTTCTGCAAAAGGCAGTGAACGAACATAAGATTTTCGTGATCTACGGCACTTTCCCGGTGCTGAGAAAGCCTCTAGGAAGAAGAGGTTGGATAGAGAAGAGATTTATCAGAAGAATGCTTTCGATGTCGCCGGAAATCTCCGAAGGTAACTAATGAAAAGCGCGGCCCATTTCCAACGATATTATTCACGTTCTCCTCTCTCCCTTCAGCTGGTTTGGAAACCATCGACAAATTATTGCGACATCCCGCGAACTTTATATGGTACACTAATAAAAGAGTGGCTGTCAGAACAGACGAGAGAACCGTAATTAATAAATTCACCGGATGCTATTTCACGTCAAAGGTTGCCCATAAATAATTTCTTACGAGGGAACCGTCTGACGTCGAACACTCGTCCGATCTCAGTGATTTATCGGATAAGAAAAGATACGTATCTGTTATTTCTTGACGTTCTACGACGTAGTAAAAAATCATTGAAATAGGAGTGTTCGACATCAGGTACTTCCCTTGTCAGACTATATTATTCCCTGACGACGAGTCTACGTAGAAATAATTCTAGGTCGACATGTGCAATAATTTAGAAAATATTTCTTGGTTTTACGAAGACGGCGTGTCGAACATACAATTTCCCCGATGCTACAACGTTTACCAGGTACTGTATGTACCCTTTTTGCATCTTGGACAATAATTAAAAGATTTTATGCGTTTGTAGACTTCGCAAATAGACGAATTCGTACAAGATTTTTACATCACGGCGTCGATGAGTCTTCTCAAGTGGTTTTTATTCGTAGCCAGTGTCGCTGGATCAAACGCTATTTGGTCCCCAAGGGGCACCGTACCGATAACAGCGTTTTTGTTTGCCCTCGAGCGGTGCGCGGAATACATAAGGTTCTACGAATACAGCATTAAGACAAAACACCTCGGAAATGTTTCTATATTCCAAATAAATTCTAGCGTCTGTTCTCACGAAGATATCGACGGTCAAATATATAAAGACGTAACTGTTGCCGATTGGAATGAATTTCTCTCGTGGCACGAACAAGTCTTGCAAAGACGCGAAGTGTTAGAGAAAAAGGATGGAATACAGATCGAAGTGCGTTATAATTATAAGAGCAAAAAGATCGATTCGTTATTGAGCGTTCTTCGTTAGGAGCTTTTGCGATTCGCTGCCAAGACCGTGGAAGAAATGTCGCGATATCGTCCTCAAAGTCGGATCGACGGCATGCGAAACGTCTGGATTCTCAAACCGGGCGACAAGAGTTTGGGCAGAGGCATAATTCTTAAGGACACGTTGCGCGACATTCTAAATAAGATACACCAGGCCACCAAAGAATGTATGCAATACGTCGTGCAAAAATATATAGGTGAACCTTCGTTCATTCATTCAGCCGCGAGGCGTTAAATACAGATTGATTGAGGTGGTTGATTATTTTTAGAACGGCCTCTGCTCGTTCACAAAACGAAAGTCGACGTTAGACAATGGTTTCTAATAACCAGCACGCAACCTCTCGTAGTTTGGATGTACAGGTATCTCTCATCTTCTACAATGGTCTTCGTCTCCCTTGATATATCTCTTCATCGAAAAATTTCATTAGGGACGTTCTAATCCGTTTTGCGTCAAGAGATTTTACTCTCGACAGCTTTCACGAATCGATCCATTTGTGCAACACAACCGTACAGATGAAGTACAGGAAAACGTTGAGACAGAACGCGCAAATACCCAGCGAACTTCACTGGAATCTACAGAAATTCAAGGAATATCTAAAGTACGGATTTAAAACTACTTTCACAAAGTGATCCGCGGGCGATGATGATTCTTTTATCTGATTTCCCAGAGCTACCGATCGAGAATTGGCATGGGAGAGACTCATTAAGCCGGGCATAAAGCAAAACTTAATTGGCGCACTTCTGGCGTCCCAAGAGAACATGGTCAATCGGAAAAATAGCTTTCAATTGTACGGCGCTGACTTCTTGATAATGGACGACTTGTCTGTATGGTTGATTGAAATCAACACGAATCCTCGACTGCACCCTCCGAGCAGTTCTGTCACGGACAAACTTTATCCAGAAATAATAGAGGACACTATCAAAGGTGATCATTAATCACGATCAATTGAGATTGATTAAAAATTAAACGAGTTGATTTTTTTAAAGTGGTCTTAGATCGTCGTAAAAACAAGAAGACTACTCGTGGAAAATTCGAATGCATCTTTAAGCAACGTAATCCATTTTACGGAAACGTGTTGGGTAAAGGGGTGAGCCTTGGAATTCGCGGTAAAGCCATACAACCGTCGTCGCATTCGCCTCAGCGAAAATCGTGAATGATAAAAGATATGAGGTGTACATTTATGAGGAAGATGGAATAGTAAAAGGAAAAAGGAAATAAAGTGTCGAAACTTAATAAAAATGTGTTTATTTTTACAAATAACAATGTTGTAGATATACAGTCCTATATGAACAGATATTTCCGTGGTACGTTAATAGATATTTATATATGATTGCATACAAGACGTACTTGTTCGCGATTGCATTCATACGTAATTATACGTACAAAATGGTCTACGCAATATGTCTTTTCGTTATCGGTATTATTACCCTTTACTGTAATTTTGATCAGGAAAAAAACATGTTTGTCTTGCCTTCTGATGACGGTACGAATTCTGTTACGCTTTAGGCACGTGGACAAATCGCGACATTCTCGATTTAATGTACTAAAAAGAAAACTAATTCTTCTTCTTCTTCTTCTTCTAATGTTTCGAAATTGCTTTGCTTATTACGTGTTACAGACGTACAACAGATATATTCTCGTAGAAAATTTGTTTATCCACTTGTGTTTTGCTTAATTACAAAATACTATTTGGTCGCGTTAATAATATGACCGTCTGAAAATGACCAACCTTCGTTGGGATTTAGATCGTGAATAGTTTTTAAACATGATTCTCGTTTCATTAATATATGACTAACTGAAATAAAATTATTTTCTGTACAATACAATCGTAGTGAAACGCTATTGTATAAACTGCACTCGCAGTCTGGAGAACGATTCTAACTAAGTTAGACTGCACTTTTGTCAAACGGAACAAGCAAACCTGTACAGAATATTGTTATGCCATATCATTGTTGTGTAAAAAAATTCAGAGGATACATACGAATAAATACTGATTCAACTAGTTTTCTGCATCGACTAAGAATGCTTGCTTGCGTTGACATCGGCGCAGTCTCAAACAGGTGACAACCTATCTGTATTTAGGCTTCGAAATCTGGCAGGTATAGAATTAATTATTTAATTTTGATGTTCGACCCGCTCATCAGAATTAAATTAAATAATTCAACGTCACCGGATTTCGAATAGTTGTTATCGCGTTTCGAGTGAGCTTTGGATCTCGTCGCTGCATAGTTTATGTACATACATGTATGCGCAGCATCATTATGACGTGTTCTTCCGGAATACGAACCATTCCAGGACCAAGATGTATAAATATCACATGTAAAACTGCACGAAATGTGACAAACTCACGTAACTGGTTTTAGCGTAAAGGACAGTTTAGGCCTCGAGTTGTTCTTTCCGAGAATTTTCTTTTGCTCCTCTTTGACACGTTTCTCGTGTTCCTTTCTCATTCTCTGCCTCTCCTCCTCGATCAAACGTTGTTGTTCGACCATGGCCAACCTTTCCTCAGCCTGTCGAGAAAACGACGTTTTATTTTCGAATCAATCTGTTTCTGCCGTTTTCCCAGCCCTCCGTAAACCTACCAATTTCTTCTGGGCTTCTTCTATTTTTCTGTTGTTCTCCTCCATGATCCTCTCTAGTTCCTCGCGCTTCTTCCGCTCTTCCTCCTACAACGACAATGGGATCTATTTACACGAAGTAATGATGGCGTCGCTCACCAGCTGTTGTTACACCGTACATATCCAAAAAATCATAGTGCCGCTATGTCAACAGCCTAGTGTTATACATCCTAAGAGAGAACCATATTTTTTTTTTTAAATACGGGGAAGAGATAGAAGTCGGGAATAATTGTGAACTTTCGAGGTCGGGCATCAAAGAATTAGGATGGCTTGTCGAGATAAAAGTAACAGAGGACGTATGTCAACCAAGTTCCTTCGTTCGGATTAAACCTCCTTTTGAGTTCCCAGCGAATGCTGATTATTGTTCGATTCCCCAGATGGAAATACGACGACTTAGGATGCCACTTGAAAGTGAAAAAAACGTGAATTATGATTCCGAATCAATCCACTGTGCATGCAAAGGGGGTATACAACGAATTCGAAGTTTGCCCACGACTTTTAAACGCGAGATCTCGAGAATAAATTCTGCTCAAGTGCAAGATAATCTCTAAATTGCATAAACGGTGTACAAAGTATTATGTTAAAGAAAATGAAAAAAAAAAAGATGGAGAGTACTTCCTTTTACAGAAAATACGTAAGAAGTTGTTCACGGATCATTGATAATAGTTGATGTTGTGCATTTCAAAAAGAGGAATGGAAAACGAATTAAAAAATATTTACGAACGAGTGGTGCCATCCGCCCCGACCTGTCGACGGAATGCGTTGTGTCCCAGGTACTAATATTTAGCAAATCTAAAATAATCCCTAACATTTTCTTTGAGATACATAGTGTTTGAAACAAAGAATAGTAATAATATTGGTATAAAATGAATTATGAATATATAAATTGGATAATACCTGAATGATGCACACGCCAGCACGTAGGGGATGCCTTCTTCATCGACAATCACTCAGCAGTGAGTAAAAAACCGGCATCTTCTGTTGGTAGTCAGTAAGGAAGGTGACCTATATATCGCTAGGTCGTGCTTTGTTGCTATGGGATTCTAATTCTGCCCTTTAAGGTCTACTTCTCCCTTTCTAATTAATTTTCTCCCAAACTTGTTCACGTATTCAGTGCAAACTCAATGTGCAAAGCGATAAGGATAAAAGTAATATAAAGAGATCTGTAATCAGGGTCGCTGTCCATTTGACCGGAGCGTGCCGATTTCCCGGAGGGTGACAACGAATAAGGTGCACATACATAAAAAACATGGTAGAAGAAACTCCTACTCGTATTTAAAAAGTAAAGTAAAATATTTGAAAAATAAATATTCACCATAAATATTACATTTTAAGCACGGTCGACCATTGCCAATTAGATCAAATAACAGGACCCCTCTTTTTTATAAAAGATGGAATATCGGTTATAATAAATTAGTCGAAGCTGTTATTATTGGAACGTAGAACGCAAAGTTACGGGATATAGAATAAATGTTTATTACTATTATTATTATTATTACTATTAATTTACGTGATTCTATTTTTCATTCCTGCCGTTAGCTTTCAAATATATTTTACCGAACGTGGATTAGTTTGATATCTTCAGTCCCCAAATGTCAAAGCAACGTCGTACGATATTATTAATTTTGTAGTGTTCCTAAATAATTGTGCGATTATTGAGAGAAAAACAAAATAGTATACTCTTGTGTATAAAAAAAAAGTATCTAGCAAAGGACATCTGACTCGTAATCTTTATTATTACAGATATAGAAATTTATATTGATAATACTGTCTAAATAAAGTTGAAAAAAGTGTAATCCTCTTTCTTAAAGATAAAATTTATCTAAGACGCTCATGAAGAGTTCGTCAATTTTGAAAATCTACTCTTTCACTGACAGCCAAAACTGTTCAAGGAAAAATATCACTGTCCTATATTTTTATATAAGAATAACTTTATTTAAAGCTCATTTCTTGTATTGCAACTGCTTAGCAAATTACAAAGTTTGGGATCGCTAACTTTAAATAATTGGATGCTTCTTTCTCTACTCTTTAGAAGAGCGAACGAATATATCGACTTTCGTACACGCGCGCGGATATATTATAACTAGATCGATAAGTATTTAGGTCTGCTGGATTATCAGGTACGACGATTGCAAAAATTGCGAACAAGAACGCGGTCTGTGTGCATTCGGGTGCAATTTTTTCAATAGTAAGTACGACTGACAATCGAAATATTGTGTGATGAAAGGCATTAATGTGTTGTACAAATATGTAAATATATACATGGTAGAAATACAATATTCTGTTCATAAATAATCGATACATGCGCCTATAACAGCAAAATTCTTTCCACAAAAGAAAGTATACGTTCCCAACAACGCGACCTCGGTGGATGTTGGGAAGTCGAAGCAATGTGGCTTTTTAATAATATTTTTCCTCGTGTTTATCAACCACAATGCTTCAAGCCCAAACGCTGTGATCGCGAAATAGAGGCTTATACACCTATAGTCGTAAGTGTTAGTTTTGATCACAGTCACGTCCAACTAGTACCGTTTACATAATTCATCAAAATGTCCAATTACTCTTTCGACTACTTTTCTTATGCTGATATATGCAAGTGTTACAATATCCTAAGCTTCCTTAAAAGTTTTAAAAATATAAATCAAAGTGTATCTTACCAGTCAACGTATTAAACCATAAAACACACTTTTCTCTTATATGTCTGATTTTGATTATAGTCCGGATTCATTAAAAATAGACTCATGTAAGTATAAAAATAACTCGAGTATCGAACACCAGACTTATTTCCTGTTGATCGAAACAGCGCTTGGGCTAACACTGGCCAATGTTTCTCTGGATTGGTCTTACCTCTCTTCGTTTCTCCTCCTCCCGAAGTTTCGCTTGTCTCCATTCCATTTCCTCCATCATTTGGCGCTCCATAGCCCTTTTAGCTTCTTCTACTCTCCTTTGTACTTCGGCTTCTATTTCCTCCTTACGTTTCTCTAATTCTTCCTCCACCCTCTTCTGCACTAGTTCTTCTATTCGCTTAGCAGCTTCCTCTTCGACCATCTTTTGTTCAACTTCACGTTGCCTTCTGTAAGCACAGAGACATTTTGTTGCTCTAATGCTACAGGAGTAGCACGAAATCTTTTCTTATCCTAGGATGTTTCTTTTTTACAGAATGTAGTTTGAGAATTCGTGAACACGGAAATTGTGAAAAGTTTTTGGCATTTATATATACAAAATACATCATTTACTGAATGATATGAATCTGAACTTTGTATGTGTATACTTTTTATAAAGATTCTGAAATATCACTTTTCGAATTATAAAAATTGTAAAACAATATTTATATAGTTGTAAGTAGATAAGTCTAGGACGATTAATTGAACCATCACCATGAGATAATTATACAATCTTACCCAACTGCACTTGCGGTGAAGATTTTGTTCGATAATTCTTTCTTTTTCCTGACAACATAATTATAAATAAAAAAAAAGGTATACCAATAATACAATCATAACATAAAATATCAGCTTTAATGTAAATTAAAAAAGAAAGGACACATTGTAAACATTTTCGAGTTGATTTTACTTTATTATAGCAGTGAATAGAAAATCATCATAAAATATAACACAACATTTTTATACCAATACAGAATCGTGAAAAGCATGAAAATACTTTTAGGAAAATAGAAGATATCACGTATAAGCTTCATCAATCTTTAAACAAACTCAGTCAATGAAAGAGAAACCTAGTTAGCTTGTCTCATCAATTAATTACCTTTGACGTTCCATTTCTGCCAGTCTTTCTACTTCATCCATTTTACGATCTCTATCTCTGTACGACCGTTTTTTATGGCTCACAATGTGCACATCGTCAGAAGCGTCTGAACCTGAACTAGACGACGCAGAATGTGATCGTTTCCTGCAGGAACAAAATAGTGTCTAATTGTAAAATATTGCCTCGAGTAACATAATCGAAATAAACACTAGCCGAATGTGTTGCAGTCTTTATTAACAGAGAATTGCAAACAGCGCGTTAATATGTATACGTAGAACGGGAAGAAAAGATGGATGTGCACGACTAGATTCTAACACAAATCAAAGACTTTAAAGATATTTGCTATTAAATAAGTTTAAAAATGGCGGAAGACTCGCGAGAACAGAACTGTCTCTCTATAAGCGTCCACATGTATTATGTTAAATGTATTACCTTGACTTTGAGCTACGTTCCTTTGGTTTGTCAGAATACTTGTTATTCGAGTGTTTCTCACGTGATTTTGAGCGTTTTCTCGAATGCTTACTCTTATGACGCCGTCTACAACTGGGAGATTTTGTCCTGGATCTAGAACGGCCCATTTTAACGAGCTCTACTGTCCTTTTAAAAGAATCACGAACAAAATTAAGATATACACTAAACACGTTGAATCTAACTGCACATAAAAATAACCGAGCACTATGCGAACATCACAATACAATTATAAACCGAGCACTGGTACCGTATTACCGTGTGTACTGCACCACTGACTTGTGCAGCTTTAGCAGCCATCTTTTTCGGTTAGTACTCGTGATTGCTCAAGATGGCGCACGTGATCGAAGAGTGATCACCGCAGTCTCTCTTTTAACAAAACTTTTAAAAAGTGTAGGTAAAACCGTAAGAAAAACGTCGTTTTTGTTTAATCAAACGATTCGGAATAAGTCGGTAACATTTACATTTGCCAGCAATTGCCAGCCGTCAATCAAATCGGAATTATTAAATGGTGTATCTGTCATTTTTCAGAATATACACAAAAAACAAATTCTGATAACTCTGAAATATAGGAACCGAAAAGTGGAAAATAATCGCGTTGCGTATGTATGTACTACAAATAAATACAGAGAGAAACTCTCTGATACCTACATAGATTACATTTCAAAACACGCAACACAAACTATAGGTATTTACCTCATTCGTTCGTGATCCAAAAGGCCGCGGTTTTCGTTGGATGCCGACACCCGTTCACAGCTGTGTCTGCGTCGTGCGCATATCTCATTCGACTCGTTCCGCGACATCAGAAATCAAGATGGCGCCCCTCTGTTTGCGGATAGTTCTGCGACGGATATAAATACGTTTAAAAAAACAGTGCGAGGAACGGTTACGGCGTAGCGGTCAGTTCTAGGCGATTGTTGTACACGTGTCTCGCGGTGACAGTCGATCGGTAACGCGTCGCGATAACCGCCGAAGCGCCGGTAGCCGGGTAAAAAGCCGCTTGCGGGTTATTTCGAAGAACGTCGGCGAAGGTGCTGTCGGTGCCCACCTGAGGAATGCCAGATTATCCTCGCCACGGCGGCTCGCTCGGCAGGGGTATGATAATCGCGTGACAGATCGCGTGCAGACCAATCGAAAGTGTTTTGTAAGGTGGCGGTCCACGGAAAGGTGTCCACGGTCGTGTTTGTTCCGTGACGTATGTGTGTCGCGGAGGGCTGTAAGACAGGTCGGTCGCGAGTGTCGTCGTCGTCGTCACCGTCGCCGCCGAAGTCGTCGCTATCGTCGTCGTCGTCGCCGTCGTCGTCGCCGTCGTGGTCAGGCTCGTCGTGTTCCTGCTTAGTGTGCCGCGAGTGGCCTTTTTCGCGGCTTCGATGTGCTCTCGTCCTCCCCTGGATTTCTGGACAGGCGAGATCAGCTGCTGCTGGAACAACTAGTCCAGCGGCATCGGGAGACGATCGTCTGCAGAAGCGGTGGGTCAAGGAGGTGCCGGACTTAGTCGCGAGCCCGGAAGCATAACGAAGAAGATGGCCTTCAACGAGGTACATTTCTTCGTTACGCGTTGTTATATCTGCTATCTAGCTGTCCCGTTCGGTCGTTCGGTAGTTCGATCCCGTGGGCTGACCTCGCGACCCCCAAACGCCAATTCTAACCTAACCTCCGTTCCTGCGCACAGCTGGCATGTTATCAACTCTCCCCTCTCCCTTGCGTCTCTTCGTTCTCCTCGTCGCCTCTTTCTCTCTGTCGTTCCGATGAAACCGCGTTTTATCTACCCTCGTTATTCTCGTGACCGCGGGACAGGTCGAAATCGGAACGATCCGGTTATCCTTCGGTAATATTGGGATACGCGATTCTTTACATTTTTTTCTCGTATGCACATACTTTTTTTCTTTCTACCGATTGCGGCGGCTCACTCGAGGAATTTTATCTCGTGCGATAATTTGTTATCACCTTTATCTCGAAATACTTCCGTGGTCAGTGAGAAATCTGGATCCATTGTCGTTTCTCGAGGTCGCGTTACACGCGTCTGTGTAACCAGCGCGCGCGCACGTACGCTACGCACTCGACTCCCGTAATCACGCTACTCCTTCCTTTAATCGGGATCATATTCACAAGAGCTCTTTTGGAGAAAGATTCAGGGAACAATGCCGCGCAATAATTACGCCACGTTAGCCAAGTTATGTATTCGATTTGCATGACGCGCAGTATTCGAGGTTTTCGTGTTTCGCGCGAAGGAGTAATGTTGTCACACGTCCGAATGATTTGGTAAACAATTACGTCATAGTAAAGTGACGTGGGAAAGAGAGACGAAACGTCGTCTCGCGTCTACTTGTATACTACGTGACTATCGCCGATCGTCCGCTTCTGTGACGTTTCTTCGTAACGTTATTGCGTAACCGTATCCCATAAAGAGACGCGGGATATCGTGTTTCCGGTAGGGAAATAAAAAATGTTCCGATGTACCCGATTCAGGTGTAACGCGATACACCAGAATGGATATGCGTTTACTTACACTTCTAAGTAGCTACCGCGCAACGCGAGATCGTCGAGCGAAAAACCTTTGCATTGAGTAGCAGACGATGCGATAAAAAAAAAACATGTTATGCATATGGGTGCTATCTGTCCGATATCCCGTTGTATAATTTAAGGTTTTAGATTATCTTTTAGCGGGTTCTTATCGTCGGTGACGCATACGCCGCCAGCTCGGTTGCAATCGTCCGCGTCTATTTATTTCTATTGACTGTTCGGCGAACAAAAAAGAGCGCTGCCCGGTAATTAATACAGCGCGATCGAATTTCATCGATGCGTACTCGTATCGTGTGATACGAAACGGGGAATATGTGTACCGTAATTGTACGCGTGCGATATTTTTGTTTAATCGTATCGACTCGATATATCTGTGCGTTTCTCGGTCACGGACTTCTCGGCCGCGATGATCGAAAGAAAACTTGAAATCGAATAACAAGGGATTTGGAGTTGTAATGCCGTTAGTGCAGCGTCTCTTAAAAGGAAACACGAGGAGAGAGAGCAGTTTGTTTATTCTGCTACTGGAACTGAAGCGCATGACTGCGACACGACGTTACGTGTGTACGCGTAGATCATTCATCGTTTCACGCGTGCTCTTCAAACGAGAAATTAATAATGGAAGTATCGGTATCTGGCATTAATTTTTCTATATTATGATGTGTTTATTATTTGTTACGAGTTCTTACTGTTCAGCTTTCAACCTTTGTCTTCGTCGTTGCACTGTAACATATCTTTATTCTATACCTAAATGTAGAGAGNCAGCTTTCAACCTTTGTCTTCGTCGTTGCACTGTAGCATATCTTTATTCTGTGCCTAAATGTAGAGAGTCGAGTTGTCGAATTCTTGAAAATATTCTCAACAAATTTTGTTGTCAAGTTTAAACACACCAGAAAATATTTCAAGAAGTTCGCTGGGCTCAGTTATTTTTCTCCATCCTGAAAAAATTCCCAGGATCCCCCTTTAAATGAACTATCAACATTTACTAGCCGTTTATTAGTAAACAATTTAGTAAAACATTCTAATTTATACATTAATGCGTATACCTTGTGTATTGAATAAGAATTTTTTGTCCAACTTTTTGTTCATTTCGACTGAAACCGTTGTAGGAAATTAACATCGTAACTGTAACGGATTGTATGAATGGACATGAATTAGAGCGTGAAAAATCAACTTTACAAGAAAAAAGGTAAAAGTGACAAGTTTACGAACGGAGGCACCTGCTACCCGGTCGTATCGATCGAAATGAAATATATACAAGTGGCCAGGGTGGGATTCCACCGTCGTCGTCCCTTCTATGGCACCTACCCGGTTCGTTGACGATCGTATGGCCTCCTCCCATATCCAGTGTTCGTGTTTTTTCATGCTTTTACGATAATTTACATATCCGTCTGTCCTTAAACCGTTTGTACATACAAATCGTTCAATTCTCCTGGTTCTCTGTCTTTCGATTCGCAAGTGTCTTACAGAGTTCTGAGATTTTGTTCCTGAGATTGATTTTTTAGACTTCAGATTGAATTCCGTTGATTTGTGTTCTTTTCACTCGTTTATTTTTTCACAAACATAGTCGAGCAATTTTTTTCAAGTTCCTCAAATATAAGCTACAACGAAAGCGAAGGTTAGCGATTGTTGAAACGACTCGCCGAAGCTCCAGCTATCTTTATATGGTTGACATAGTTGTCCGACCTAAAAGTCAAACAGGCCAACGATTTACATTCCTCGCGAAACCGACCAATAGTCCGAGAAAAATGGGCCACAAGTTGACAAGAAAATCCTATTTGCAGTAACTACTCCGGGCGGTTTAGAATTATGAAAACGAGAAACCCGTTGCTCGCGGAACGATAGTACCGTACGCACGTAGACATGCATATTGCAAGCCTGTTATCGACTTCGTTATTCTTATCGTATTCAGGAAAGTCTAGCTCGCACCTCGAGTAGTACAGCTCACCTAAACAAATGTACTGTACACGTGCACACATACATATATATATACATATACCTGCGTATGGTTATCGCTACGTCGTTCCACGTAGAGTTTATCGATGCGGCAATTTTAAAGGTGTACGTGGCGTGTGTGTGTGTATGTGTGTGTCTGTACCTGTCCAGTGTCGCATGCATACGTACGTACACAATTGCGCACGGCTGTACCGTTATCGTGTAGGCGACCGAAACGATGAAGTTTCGATGATCAAGCTTTTTCCGTTCAATCCGCGGTCGATTCTACGTGTATAAGTGATTATTAAACGTGTGGGCGAGAATCGGATCACGTTAAATATTATTACGATATTGAGAAATAATTAAAAAGTCGAAACGAATCGTTATTATTATTTTCATACATTTTATCCCGAGATCGCGAGAAACATGGGTACATTCATGGTGTGTACCTACAATTGTGTATTTTTTAATTGACATCGATTCGGCGATCGATTGTACGTGTATAAGTGATTACACGTGTGGGCGAGAATCGGATCACGTTAAATATTATTACGATATTGAGAGATAATTAAAAAGTCGGAACGAATCGTTATTATTACTTTTTATCCTGAGATCGCGAGAAATATGGGTACATTCATGGTGTGTACGTACAATTGTGTATTTTTTAATTGACATCGATTCGGCGATCGATTCTACGTGTATAAGTGATTACACGTGTGGGCGAGAATCGGATCACGTTAAATATTATTACGATATTGAGAAATAATTAAAGACTCGAAACGAATCGTTATTATTACTTTCATACATTTTATCCCGAGATCGCGAGAAACATGGGTACATTCATGGTGTGTACGTACAATTGTGTATTTTTTAATTGACACCGATTCGTGGGTGTCAAGGATAATATCGGAGGTCGGGCGAATAATTTGCCGGGAAACGTTGACACGGTCCGCGAGAAAGTACGAAAGGGCCGTGCATCACGTGAACGCTTGTGAAATTCATTTCTATAATAGAGATATCAGCGTCCGCGGAGATAGTTGTTAGTATCGCTTACGTTGCACAATAGACATTGTTTGATCGTGGCCTCGATGCGGCCCGCGGCTGCTTATCTCCTTCTCGTCGCGTCGGGATATAAAGTACACGGCGCAGAGAGACGGCCAGACAAATGCGTATTAGATGCACCGATGTTTCGACCGAATCCGTGGGCGACCACCATAGACGACCGGGAATTGAACTATGGAAATTGACAAAGGTGGGCACATCCGTGATTAAAGCCGACGCTTGGCTACGGACAATAAGCCATTGTGCTCCGCTTCCAGGTGTAATTTCTACTTCCTGGCAAATTAAAATCTGTCGTTTGTTCGTCCCCGTAGAACGCGGATTATATTTAGTTTTTTCTCGTTTCTCTCTATTGGGATTATGGGGTTTATAGAATAAATCTCAAGTTAGATTTTATAAAATTTTTATTCCTGACTCGGAAGGACGTCTTGACTCTTTTGCTCTCTGAACGAGACTAACCAAAGAAAACTGCGCAACGGAAAAGTTAGGAACACAATAATGCACCGTGACGGGCCATGAGTTTTTACTCCGACCGTTTAGGGTCTAGATAAGGCCGAAGGCCCATCGACTAAATCTAACAAAGACTCAATGGAGACAAGTTGAAGTGTCTCTCAAACACAATGATTTATTTTTGTTTAATAAAATCCAACACTCTCATCGATTCGATTGCGATCGTGCAACAAACACGTCGAGATTCAGGGATAACGCAGTTTGATACGGGAATAAGGAGCGTTGAGATTCGAAGAGATGCGAGGGAAAAATACGAGCCGCGTCGTAAGATTGAAATTTAGTTGCTATTTACTGCTCACTGCTTTCTGTTTTTACGAATCTAAATCGCCGTGTCGTGACCAGTATGATAAGGAAACCACATCGCATGGTACAGTTGTACAGGTTTACAAGTTGTCTCGATGCTTCTTTTGCTACGTACGTGGCTGGCTGTTTTCCATTTTATTTCCTATACAATATGCATGGTGGAAAAAGAGAAGTGTTCTTGACGTCGCGCGAATGCACATTGGGGAACGCCGTTAAAAAATTGGCATCACTGCCAAACCGAAGCCAGTCGTAATCGCTGACAAATAGCGATACTATTCTTTTCTCGAACGATCAAATATTAAATGGTGGTCAATAAAACTTTTNAAAATTGGCATCACTGCCAAACCGAAGCCAGTCGTAATCGCTGACAAATACCGATACTATTCTTTTCTCGAACGATCAAATATTAAATGGTCGTCAATAAACTTTCCGCCGTGCAATATTCGTGCAAAGGGCAAAGTAATATGATTCGTAAAATGTCGTTCTTAAAATAATTTACAATTACGCGTCGCTGCGGTGGCAGAGAATCCCGACGCAGACCGTGTTCGCGCCGCTATACAACAAGTGTTACCATAATTCCCACATCGTGTGGGCAACCCGGCTCCGAAACATAGCGGAGCTTTAATTATCCCTTTTCTGACCGCGTCGCGGCGGCGGCGTTCGCAGATGAAAGCTTCGCCACGGAGTCAGGCTAGTTTGAAAGTAGCCTGATTCCGTGGCGCGGGCAAGCAAGGTGCGTTCGCGTCGTCCACCGTTCCCCTAAGTATCGTATTTTCCGTGAAATTTTCAGATTGGAACAAGGCGCGCGCGCGCGCGGGAATTAATCGCGGCGCGGTGCATTCGGCGGGTTTCGTTCGGTCGTAAACGTCGACAGTGTGTTGCCCCTCGTAAACCGAGTAAATAGTCCCGTGTTCGTCTATCCTTCGTCGTACACGCGTATGTGTACGCACGTATTCGTGCTCGCGCACCGCCTGCCTGTGTCAATGCATTTTCATGCACAACTGCTTGAACGAACCAGCTTGCACCCGTACACCTGTGTACGTACGGACGTACAATCTGTCTCACAAGGCACTAAAAATCAGTACCTAATGCTGCGGAAATACTGATAATCCGAAAATGTAATCTTTCTGGATATGAAAGAAGCAGAAGTCATTTCAAAGTTTGGATCCATTGTTAGAAAATAGCGGAACGTACACGCAGCTTTGACGTGCTTTTAAAGGGTTGGAGCATTTAGGAGGAAAAGGAAATAGGCATATTTTGTAATTTTGTTCTCTATAATTCTCCAATTTCAATGGTTTTTATTNTGGAACGTACACGCAGCTTTGACGTGCTTTTAAAGGGTTAAGAGGAAAAGGAAATAGGCATATTTTGTAATTTTGTTCTCTTCAATTCTCCAATTTCAATGATTTTTTATGTATTTTTTCTTATCTGCTCAATTTCATATTTAGGGGGTGGAAGTTTACCTTGAAAATGGATTTTTTTAATATACCTCAGATTTCAATTGTTATTTTGCAATGAAACAAATTGGCAAATATTCCTTGCGAAGGAATAAAGGTATCAGACATAGTTTGAACCGTAGGACTCGCAATCTCCTTTCTTTATTTTAAGAACTCTACCTTTTTAGGCATATAACTATCCCTCTAACCTAACCTATTCCAGATTCATTCTTGTAAGTCACTCTTTAACTAAAATCTACTCACACGCCAAATTTTAGATTTTTCTAACCGTTAAATCGATCTGCTCGTGAACCTCCTTAATCACACACACCTGTTCGATCTCTAAGCAGAGGAATATTGCGTGATGGATGTTTGGTCAGAGCTTAAGTGAATTTGACTTATATAAATATCAAATAAATTGTGTTTCAATGTAGTCGCACGTGTGAANTTTCTTTATTTTAAAAACTCTACCTTTTTAGGCATGTAACTATCCCTTTAACCTATTCCAGATTCATTTTTGTAAGTCATTCTTTAACTTATTTTTATGTATTTTTTCTTATCTGCTCAATTTCATATTTAGGGGGTGGAAACCATCCTCAAAGTTTACCTTGAAAATGGATTTTTTTAATATACCTCAGATTTCAATTGTTATTTTGCAATGAAACAAATTGGAAAATATTCCTTGCGAAGGAATAAAAGTATCAGACGTAGTTTGAACCGTAGGACTCGCAATCTCTTTTCTTTATTTTAAAAACTCTACCTTTTTAGGCATGTAACTATCCCTCTAACCTATTCCAGATTCATTCTTGTAAGTCATTCTTCAACTAAAATCTACTCACACGCCAAATTTTATATTTTTCTAACCGTTAAATCGATCTGCTCGTGAACCTCCTTAATCATGCACACCTGTTCGATCTCTAAGCAGAGGAATATTGCGTGATGGATGTTTGGTCAGAGCTTAAGTGAATTTGACTTATATAAATATCAAATAAATTGTGTTTCAATGTAGTCGCACGTGTGAACGCGATTCTGCTAGTTCACGCCGCTTTCTCAGGAAGGCAAGCGTGGCAGGTCAGGAGAACGTGTTTCTCAGTTTCAGAGGCAGGAAACGCTACTCCGGGTGTCACGGGGATCCAGTTTTCCCGTCTCCGAGAAACAGGTTCCCTTTTTTTTTTTTTTTTTTTTTACGACTCGAGTCGATCTCGACTCCTAGCCCGAAAGTTGACTCCTCTATCCACGCGATTAAGGAAAATTCAATTACTACCGCGGCTACTAACTTGCACCGTGTTCGGTGATCCATGGAGAAGTATCTAATAATACGATTTCCTCCGGTTGCAGGAACACGATCAACCCGGTTATGCACGCGAGATTAAAAGTCGAACTTTTATCTACCGCGACTCGTTCGATGCAGCGAGCTCGATCGACGTGCGGCAATTTGAAATTCGTTTGCATTAGCGAGTTTTATCAGTCTCGAAATCACCGGTCCTGATAACGGGACGGTTGCGCAATCTTTGAACGTAAGAGACACGCCGCTCCCGCGGCAAAAAATTCTGTGTTGCACAACTGGTTTTCGTTCACGGTGAAAGGAAATTCCGATTCCGCGGTGATGCGTTGCGTCCGTCTACGAAGAATCGAGATGGAACTCTCCGTCTAATCCGGAAAAAAACTCGATTCTATTTGCGGCGAGGCCTTCGGATGCCTCGGGCAACTAACCCTGTTGACTCGATACGAGCTACATAAATGCAACGAAAACGGCTAGCGCGTTCAACTGCGTTTCACGTATCCGCGGTTTACGATTATTATACGCCCATATGGAATTCTTTTATGCCCCTGTTTTTCTCCTCCGACTGAAACGTTCGACTCCGGAGAGCCTCGAGACGAGCGAGAAGTTTCCGAGAAGCGAAATTACCCAACTGACGTCACGGCTAGGTTTCCCTTCGTGATCGTTCTATGTCCTTGATCTCTCCGTTGTGTAATTTCGTGCGATTCCGAAAGTCGCGTTTGCTTTATAGCCGAAACTTGCCTGCCACGGGTTCGAGATATTCCGTTGCCGCGGAACTTCCGAGCAGTTGTTGTTACGTCTGGTAAGAAAGCACGATCGGTAGGGAAAGAGTTGTGAGAAGAAGTGTGCACTCGAACGGGCGGAAAGCACGAGCCGGGCAAAAGTTCGCGCGGGCGAAAAAGCGGAGAAGCAAGAAAAAAGAAAGCGTAAGGGGACTCCTGTGAACCCGAGTGGAACTCCAGAGGCCCCGATGAAAGACCGATGCGAGTTGCAGACGTTTATTTTTATCCCGCGATTTATCCTTTCACGCTTTGCAACCGATTTCTTCTCTCGACTTTGCATTAATACATATCGCGAGGAGAGAGATTACGTATTTCTTTACTGCGTCGCCTCCGTTTCGCCGTTTGAACGGCCGTATCTCACGGGGAGTCGTATATATACTTTGAATGGTGAAAATAAATTTGATCTTGAGATCGATTTTAAAAGTTATTTCGAGGTCAACTTCATTTTTTCAAATGAAACCCCCTATTTTTTAATGCAGATTCAATNACCCTGTTGACTCGATACGAGCTACATAAATGCAACGAAAACGGCTAGCGCGTTCAACTGCGTTTCACGTATCCGCGGTTTACGATTATTATACGCCCATATGGAATTCTTTTATGCCCCTGTTTTTCTCCTCCGACTGAAACGTTCGACTCCGGAGAGCCTCGAGACGAGCGAGAAGTTTCCGAGAAGCGAAATTACCCAACTGACGTCACGGCTAGGTTTCCCTTCGTGATCGTTCTATGTCCTTGATCTCTCCGTTGTGTAATTTCGTGCGATTCCGAAAGTCGCGTTTGCTTTATAGCCGAAACTTGCCTGCCACGGGTTCGAGATATTCCGTTGCCGCGGAACTTCCGAGCAGTTGTTGTTACGTCTGGTAAGAAAGCACGATCGGTAGGGAAAGAGTTGTGAGAAGAAGTGTGCACTCGAACGGGCGGAAAGCACGAGCCGGGCAAAAGTTCGCGCGGGCGAAAAAGCGGAGAAGCAAGAAAAAAGAAAGCGTAAGGGGACTCCTGTGAACCCGAGTGGAACTCCAGAGGCCCCGATGAAAGACCGATGCGAGTTGCAGACGTTTATTTTTATCCCGCGATTTATCCTTTCACGCTTTGCAACCGATTTCTTCTCTCGACTTTGCATTAATACATATCGCGAGGAGAGAGATTACGTATTTCTTTACTGCGTCGCCTCCGTTTCGCCGTTTGAACGGCCGTATCTCACGGGGAGTCGTATATATACTTAGCTAGCAGAGACGGTCGTTGACTGCTGTCATTCGCGAAAAGTGTTATGCATCCTTTCACGGCGGTCTCGGCTGCGAATTCCTCGGTTCCCGTCACGGACGGAGGAGTATTGATTTATTGTCTGTGTGCGATCCACTTTAGTCGTTCCTTCTAAAACATCAGCTCCCGAGGTGTCAAGCTGGCCTGTCTTTTGTAGATGGATGCATGCAAGAAGAAAAGAGGTATTGACCTGAATTGGTATTTCGACCGTAACACTCGTCTCGTACTCCTCCTCCGCCTTTCATCGGAGATATCTCCGGTACAAAGACGCAGAACATATCGATCGGGATCGTCGACGATCTCTCGTTGCTCTAAAGTCAAACAAAAGAGAATTCAATCTTTTTTTTTTACTTTTTTAGACTCGCGGTACTAAATGTGAGTATCGGCGATAAAAGAATTCATTTAAGGAGGTTCTACCGGTAACAGTTTTAAAATTACGAAAAATCTAAAATTTAGTGTAAGAGTAGATTTTGGTTAAATAATGACTGTGTTAAATTTTGGTGAACTTTCATGGGACGAGAGAGAAGTTCTGAAGATTTCAATTAAAATTGTTTTTCGCAAATATTTATGTTCCTATTGGTCGGACAATATATATGCATCGGATCGAAATCATAGATTGATATAGTTATTTTTGTCACTAGGACGTAAAATGAAATTTCACGGCCGAGTAGTGATCGTGCTTCGTGCACGAGGACCAGCGAATCTGGTCCGAGTGGCATACGATCACACGAGGCCGTGAAACTTTACGTCCGTGTGACAAACATCAGTTTTTGTTATACTATACTGTAGTAAAATTTGATTTTACGTACGTAAGTACGTGAAATTGCATTTTACGTCCGGAAATGCGGCCGCAAAATCAAATTTTACGGTCTAGTATACCAAAAAATTCTTTACAAAACTCATTCTTGGTATCTTTTTCTTGTGGGCTACAGTTTTCAAAATAACACGCGGTAAAAACTTGAAGTTTTTGGAAGAATGATGTACGCGGCTTGGTTCGAAAACTTAAAACTTCGTCGCGTGTTATTTTGAAAACCATTACTCGCAGGAAAAAAAATACCAAGAATGATTGTTGTAGAGAATTTATCAATCTATAATTTCGATCGTATGCATACATATCGTCCGACGAATAGAAACTTAGATATTTGCGAAAAACAATTTAAATTGAAATCTTCAGAACTTTTCTCTCGTCCCATGAAAGTTCACCAAAATTTAACAGAGTCATTATTTAACCAATATCTACTCATACGCTAAATTTTAGATTTTTCGTAATTTTAAAATTGTTACCGGTAGAACCTCCTTAAAGACAGTTCCACGCGAAGAATTCACTGGAAGACGTCAATATTGTACGGATGGCCGTCGATTCGTTCACAATTGAACAGGCCCCGAAGAGGCGGGAATCGACGCGAATCTCTCGTAAAAGTTGGTCGTGCAATTTGCCGGATTTTAGCAAACGCCGACCAATTCCTTTCTGTCCGAGGCTGGAAGGCGGCGGCGGCGCGGGAGGTTTGCACCGGTGGGACTATAGAAATCGCGTGGATCGTGAGAAACACTACGGGACAAAGGAAATGAGGTATTTCGAGCAGTGGGCTGCGTTCTTGTGACGGCACGGCCGAGTAGGAAGATGGAAGGAAGGAAGGAAGGAAGCGTGGAAGGAACTAGCCCGATACCGGGATCAGACCCCGCGCTGGATGCAGAGCCTCTGGGATAATGGAATTCCTTCTTCGCTTCCCTCACCTATTTCTGAGTGTCGAGAGAGGTCGTCCTGCCTTTCATCGAAGGATCTCGGGGAATAAAACAGAGACAGCGATTGCCTCTCGATCAGGTATCGATTCTCTCTGGCGACCATCAGAACGCGTCCATAATTTATCGAGCCCCGAGAAATTGCGTCTTATGAAAAATTTATTCCAATTCCCCGCCGTTAATTCCGTCTCGCAAACGACTCGAGTGTACTTAACAATGTTTAATCCCACTACGTTTATTATACGATTATCAGAGCCTCCAGACGGAGCGCGATCGTCTCCGACGGCCTAACGACGCGCCGTGTTTCTATGATAATTTCCAAGTCCCTCATTATCGTTGAACGGCTCATCATTCGTAGATACAGACCGGCTTCTGTATTTACTTTGCATAGGCTATGTACACGGTACAAGGTAGACTGAATACACGCGTAGCGATCGGATTTTCAATCACAGTTAATCAATGCGGGTTTCAATAGATGTTTAGGTCGAATCGTGGGTTAAATTATAATCGGAATAAATTATTTTTGTATAATCGGTTATTAGAATTTATCGAATTGAACTGGATCGTCGGGAGAGCAGAGGCCAGCCAGGCCGCCTCCTTCACGATATCGGATTCTATTAAGTCTGATCTCGGTAAGAGCGATCGTGACAAGAAACGCCAATGATTCGGAGTAGAAGTCGATGAATAATTCCGAGCCTCGAGTCCATTACACTCACATAGATGATTAAAGAAAGTCGATTCGTGCTATCTATCGGAAATTGTCTGCGGTCGAACGATTTCGTGTCTGCGTCTTCTATAGGGTTCTATACGTATCCATTCGCAACCTTCCACGCAATTAGTTGCGCGATTAGAAACTTAACACTGACAGTGTTAATTATCGTACGTTGTATCGTATACAGGGTGAGCCATTTTAAACAGTACAGTCAATTTTCTCGGCAACTGAAGGGGATAACGAAAAGTGGTTTCAACAAAAGATTTAGTGTTTCAAGGGGGCCATTGAATGGTGAAAATAAATTTGATCTTGAGATCGATTTTAAAATTTATTTCGAGGTTAACTTCATTTTTTCAAATGAAACCCCCTATTTTTTAATGCAGATTCAATATCTACGGGGAAAAATATATAAGTTAAGTTGGTAACATTTTTTTCGACGTATAAGTATGTTTCTTCGTAAATTTTAGAGATACAAAGTGCAAAATTTTGTTGTTCGTTCTGCTTGCACAGGTGTAAGATAACAATTAGGCAGCCTAAAATATTATAAGGTTCAACTGACTCGAATTACTCGTGTTGACTGTTTTCTTTAAAACTTGTGTAACGTTCTGTAAATCCTTATTACTGAGCTTCCGTTTCTATTTCCGAAATCTATTTAAGTGAGTTGAAACGGGAGGCGCACCGGTGGTCGTTTGAAGTAATCCGTAAGCTCGTGTGTAGGTGCCTTAAAAGATTTCGTTCCGCATTACTTTCTAACCCGTTCCACTTTTCTGGACATTCTTCGGACGAATCTGAATGTTGTAATACCGCGATAAATTCGAAACATTTCTCAGAAATCGGCAGAACGTCGATGAGCGAAATGCGGAAGGATTACGCCACGAATTCGAAACAGAGTGAATAATCACAGAAACGTGTGCGAACGTTTCGTCGAATGAATTTTTATTGCGGATAGATAATCCTTGAATTCGATGTAAATAACATATCACCCGTTATCTAACGTACTTAAATCGTTTAATCCGTAGATACGTAACGACGAAATCCGTGCCTCGAGAGTGTTTACCGGACGGCGAGCGAAATGCTTGTAATTTTTGTGAAGGGAAAAGGTCTGACGCCGCTCGCGTCAAATTAAATATTCCTGTTATTTCGAGATAGTGGGCACTAAAGTACACGGCTGTAGTGGATTCCATCTCTATAAGGAAATCTTACAAGAGGATAGTAGATACCGTTGCCTCCACGCCCCGAGAACTGTTTTATAGCTGCCGTGACGTGGCCATTTTATAACTTCATCGGCTTCGCGAAGAAAGGAGAGGAAAAAATCCATTACCCTTTGGGAAAAGCGTTCCACCGCTGCCTGCCACTTGCAAATCAAGCCACGGTTCCTATCGACAGACACGTCACTACTTCGCTATCCATTATCCCGCGCAACGTTTGGTCCGGCCAAACGTCGAAATAAAATCGAATGCGGTGGTGTCTGTCGAATGTGCGCCGTCCCGACGACGATACTATCGTATACCGACCGAATAAACAGAGATTGGTAATTCAGTGCGAGTGCACTTTTGGGTAACGGCCGGACGCATGATACGACACGTTTCGGAAATCCTTGAGACATGCAAAACAACACGTACGCGGAATGATGATACGCGCGTGCCGAATCCGATCTGTGGACTTCGCAGTTTGTTTTGCATACAGATTCGCGGACGGATTATTTAAAAAAATAACAGATAGCCCCATGGATTTACGTACGTGCGTATTCTTCGTACACGGTCTCTCTTCCTTTCTAGAGGAGCGTTCGAGTTATTCTCTGAGTTAGACAGACCGAACGTTGTCTTATCATACACACGTCGTGATTCTAGACAGTGCAATAAGTTAGGCTAATGCATTTGAATTGGTTTTCAGCTGCCTTCTGTCAAGCAGTGATCCTCCCTCATCTCTGTCGATATTAAGACCTCGCGAGTACACGGTCGTCCGTACTTACGTAAGTTCCTTGTGCACGCGCATTATACATACGTGCTAAAGCCCGTTTCGTGAATTGGATTATGCACCGAAGACATGGCGTTCCTCCTGACGCATTCGGCCCTCGAAATCCGACGCGTTTCCACGAGGATGCATTAATTACGAAGATGTATCTTAAGTAATTTTTCCTAGTCGTCGCTGACCACGTACTCGCTGTCTTCGCAAATCGTAATTATCGTATCTCAAACTGATCTAATTAGAGATATCGTTATACGTTCTTAACGAGATAATTGATAGTGCACCAGTGAATTATCTCACATCTCTCATTATAGTGTACAACGCAGTGCTTTCGAAATTTCAATAGACGTATACGCCCGTGCTAAGCTCGCCTGTGAGTCGATTTATAGGGAAAATCATGCTCTCGAGACTCTATAGAGAACTTAATTCTCGTTTACAAAGTGGTTGAAATAGGAATTTTATGAATTCAAAGGTTCCGAACCACGAACTGAAGAACTACTTTTATTTTCGAGGAGTGAGACGGATTGAACAGGTGGTCGAATAAACTTGACAACTTCGGAATGTGTTTCTGGTTTTGTATTCACTCCATAAATGGCTGTACGTCGGGAACGGAGAGGCGACCTGGATTTTAAATTTTCAACTTTGGATCTTTCTTTTATTTGTTATCTCGGAGCAGCGTATACAATTTTACTATTGCCGGGGAATCCTGAATTTATGACGGTGAAGAATACTTTTTTCCCTACCCGGTATTCCCGGTGCGGTGAGACGTTAGAGATGGTTCATAGAATATATGAGAAACGAAGGTCCTTGCCCCAGGACACGCGTCCCGCAGACGGTCGATGGCCAGGGTAACAACCGAAGGAATACGTACGTACATACATACGTATGCCACATTCACGAGGGTAACTACCCTACACACAGTCTGCGTCGACACAATTGCGCTTTGCTCGGGCTACGGAAGCCCTTTCTATTTTCTGCTCGCTGAATTAGTCAGCTAATTAGCAGGAATAATTGAGCGTTCTTGAAAATTTTGAAGTAGGCTGTGATATCGCGCGGCCGAAAACGGTAGCGATCGTTGCTTGGACGAGGGGAATCGGCGATTCGAAAATCGATGTCGGCGGCATCGAAAATACGTGCCAATGACACGGGCGCGCGTTGTAATCCTGCGCAGGAGCACTCGTCAAACGATGAAATTCGATTTCTTCCACACTGATGTAATAAAACCCATTTCGAAACGATAGCTTCCAGGACAAATTAAAGATTAACGTTCAATATCATGCTCAATTTCCTACATCGCTTTGGCCGAGCTGTCGCTTACCGACGAGTTACCGCACATGAAATTGCGACTCGGTTCAACGACGATGAGGCGCGCCAGTACGAAAAACGCAATTAACGATTGAATTTTACGAAAACAGGGGAGAGGGTTTCAATTAGGAGCAGAGATCTCGCTAATGGGTCTTAATATCAGCGGCGGCGCGGCGTCTGTCTCAATGTAGCGATGACTTTGAATGACGGAGATAAAGTGATAGGGACCGAATTAGGGGATGGACGCCTTTAATTAAGACGAACCCGAATCAAATAGTTTTGGTAGACGGGTCGATAAGGTCGACCGAAGCCAAGGACAAACATCAAACGAGCTTTCTAACTTCCGTCCGACCTTCCCGGGTGTGTAACAAGTCGCGTTAAAATTCACCTGACGTCATTTTATCGCGAAACATACTTCACCCTCGTCTACATAAATTGATTACAGCGTAACCTATAGTTCGGAGGGGTGGGTAAAGTGCAACCACGGGTATCCAATAAACGTCCGATACAGTCTTCCGTTTCTCAAGTGGATTTTCTCGCAGCGAAAGAGTATCGTACTCGTCGAGATCANTGACTTTGAATGACGGAGATAAAGTGATAGGGACCGAATTAGGGGATGGACGCCTTTAATTAAGACGAACCCGAATCAAATAGTTTTGGTAGACGGGTCGATAAGGTCGACCGAAGCCAAGGACAAACATCAAACGAGCTTTCTAACTTCCGTCCGACCTTCCCGGGTGTGTAACAAGTCGCGTTAAAATTCACCTGACGTCATTTTATCGCGAAACATACTTCACCCTCGTCTACATAAATTGATTACAGCGTAACCTATAGTTCGGAGGGGTGGGTAAAGTGCAACCACGGGTATCCAATAAACGTCCGATACAGTCTTCCGTTTCTCAAGTGGATTTTCTCGCAGCGAAAGAGTATCGTACTCGTCGAGATCAGGTTTGTTCAATTACGTTTCCGTTCGGACCAACGCGTCCCTCAAAGGGGATATTAACTTTGTCCGAGGTGTGCCAGTTCCCTTTTGTCAGCAGGCTTCCACCTTTTTTCGTCTACCAAATTGTTTCGTTCGTCGCTCCCCGAGAAGGTGGCTTTTCATCTGGAACGTAAGTCATAATGAAAGTCCTGGAGACCGTTGATCCCGCCGCGATATGTATACATAGATACTTTTACGTAGAGTAGGTGTTACGACACGAACTCTGACGTATACCAGCGCGAGCCGTGAGTGCATCGCGCAGTTATAGTTCAGTTACTTGCGAAACTGGCTGCGAGCTAATGAAACAGTGCGCTATTCCATCCTATCACCGTCGACGTATTAACTTTTATCATGGCTTCATTGTCCCGTCATTGGCCGGCTCTCACAAACTTGCTCGTCCCGCGGTAATTCGTTAACAGAACGGCCGTTTTATTACGTCAGAAAGAATATTTTTGGAGATTCTGTTCTTTCGATAAAGAAGCTCTTTGTCCGGGACGGACGTTTAACGAGCGTGGAAAAATCTGTGACTCCTTGAACTTTCCTAAGCCTTAAAAAACCGGTTTACTCCAATTAACAGTCGTTATTCGACATTGTTATTCCAGCTGAAATCAGGCCGTCGTTTGCATATATACATGAAAATACGCGCAAACAGGAAGAGATAAGATCTGTGGAATGATTCATAAAAAAGTAACGTCGCGGTTCACCTACGTAGGTCGTCCGTTCCGACCAAACATTTTTATCACTGAACGCGTAAACAATGATCGACGTAAATTGATATTCGTATAATCGTTGCCGCCCGCCGCAACTTCTGACGCGACGGGGAGACTAAAAACGAAATCTAGTAAAACGATTCAGCGGTCGTAAAATTGACGTAAGCGAAATCCTTGAGCGTGGCCGCGGTCGCCTCGAAATTCCCTCATCGTTACGGTTGTCTGTTTTACACGCATAACTCGTGGTTCTTGCCATATTTCTTGTTCGCCTTTTTCCTTTCTTGGACTCGGTGCTCCGTCGGTGTACGTAGAAACCCGCGCGCGCGTCTCTTTCTCCTCTCGTTCGAGAAACACGGTTGTTCCATGCGTTTCCACTGATTCACCGCGGGCCCGGAGAGTTAAAAAGGAAGAAGTATCGAGGAAGCTAGCCTCGGTGGCGACTTCCCAGACGTCGTAGTACAGTCGAGAACTTGGCACGGGTCTTTCTGCGAACGCGATTTACTCACCGAGATCAAGCGTTGGATATCTTATTCGAGAGATAGTCGAGACTCGAACACCGATTTAAAGTGTCCCTAGTCTTTATCGGTCACGTTAACCCTTTTCCGCTGACGCTGCGATTTTCCTCCAACTAATTCTTTCCCCTCTCTCCCGGAATTCGTCGTCTTTTCACGTTACTTCTGTCCGGATAAAGACTCGAGAAGAGACTGTGAGAATCCGAATTTATTTAATGTTAATGAAGGATAATCCGCGGGAATGTTTATTACGTTCGGCCTCGGAACCGCGGCGTTGAATCGAATTTTTGGTATAGAAGCTACACAAGGCTCCAGCGAGTTCCGTTACGCGCGTGGACGCTAAAACAAATAGCCTTGGCAGTTTTTAATGGGTTCTTGCCAGGGGTGGTAATCTCTGCGCTGTATTCGAGCCACGAACTCGTTCACGGCTCTCGCATCGCGGCGAACATTAATTAACGTTAATTAATTTTACATACTTAAACGGCAGCCAGTGGCAGCGGTCCTGTCGGGAAGGGAGAGACATCGGGATATGAAGCTTCGTGTACACGCGGCTGCGGTATTTTTCAATTGCCCCCGGAACGTTAATCAGAAGTTTCCGGGGCGCAGGTACATTTCCGCGGACCCCTCTATCATAATTAAGGCTCTACCCGAGGCGACGGTTCTCTACGACTCCTTTGACGAGGACGTGTCTTAAACTTCTCTCGGTTCGCGGCGCGGATGGGAGAGTCGTCCCACTGTCGTTCCGAAATAGAATTCGATCGATGAGAAAACAATTTCGCGCTGCGAACAACGTAATTTTCAGCGTTTGCAGGCTGCGCTTTCTGCGTAACCGTTCTTTCATGTACGCAGAGCCGTTCCGGGGAGACTATGTGAGTCATAGCTGGTGGCCGAGTGGCTGAAGCGGATCATCGTGTTAGAGAGATCGCGGGAATAGGCTGCTGGCTCGTATGTCAATCGACATAATGAGATATCGAGATTTCCGTCACACGACGCGATCGTGCGTGCGTTATGAAACGTCGCGTTTCATTCCGGAGTTACGTTGTCTGTTATCGTCGGTCGCGCAATAACATTTACACGAATCGTTCATTAATACCACCGAGCTCGCTGTTTATTCCCCCCCGTTTTATTTAAACGCGAGACGAGACGAACGCGGGTACGCGTGCGCTGCACTGGCATTTTGAATGACGTTAACGTCGATTTGCGCGATTCCCCTTCCGCGCTTTTTTTGTCCCGTTCAACTTCTCTTTTCGAGCACGTCACGATCCTAAATTATCGCGTTTCCGTGTCCGCTCCCTACGTGTCACGATCATCGGAATTCTCTGGTCGGTCCTGCGAAAGATGAGTAATCGCCACGAGTACTGTTCCCGTGGGAGGAATAGCAAATTCGCGTACGAAGGAAACGCTGCAGCTTTGCCGCGAACGGATACCTATACTCCTCGCATCGATTTTCTTAAACAAAACCCTCTCGTTGATAAGANTCCAGCTTTGCCGCGAACGGATACCTATATACTCCTCGCATCGATTTTCTTAAACAAAACCCTCTCGTTGATAAGATGAATTTTCATGGGGATTTCGGAAAGTTCGACTGCTTCGAGGAGACTTGAAATTTTAGCCAGGATATTTTTAGTCGGAAACGTGGAAGGAAGTCCATAAGTCGATTAATGTGTCGATATTTTTAGTCGGAAACGTGGGTACAAGTCCATAAGTCGATTTCTAANCCTCTCGTTGATAAGATGAATTTTCATGGGGATTTCGGAAAGTTCGACTGCTTCGAGGAGACTTGAAATTTTAGCCAGGATATTTTTAGTCGGAAACGTGGGTACAAGTCCATAAGTCGATTTCTAACGTTGAAATCGAATAAATAGGATTCTGTCTACGAGGTAGTAGTGATTTATATCCTATTTGCAAATGATGTGGATGAATAACATTCACGAATTCCTCTCAAATCTAGAAATGACAGAAAAATAAATATCATTATAACATAAATCTTGTTGGGTCGAATTTCTCCTAAATGTTTGCATCTTTTTTAAAATGTTGGGATATTATACAAAACCGAGTTACATCTTCGTCCAATCGATATATTTACTCGTTTGCCACTCTCATCTTAGTAGTTTTGACGGAAATTTGTTCCACGCTTTTTCTCAATCATTAATTGGTCATTTCTAATTTTTTGTTTCAGGTAAGATACGAGGATAATTAAGAAAAATTCTGACGGCAGTTTGATCACATTCATGTAAGTAATTCTATTCTATCTGCGTGGATTCCCTTTTTTTGGCGCCCCCAGTTTCGCAACACCCTTTCGTNCTGCAGTTTGATCACATTCATGTAAGTAATTCTATTCTATCCGCGTGGATTCCCTTTTTTTGGCGCCCCCAGTTTCGCAACACCCTTTCGTTAGCAACTTTTAGAAAGCCTCGTAACCGAGATGCAGGTTACACGCGGCTTTAAAAGCCTGGATTTATTTTGTTTCTCATTGGTTTCTGGATGAGAAGCTTCAGTCCTTGGTTGGCTGGCACAGAAACCGCGACAAGAATAAAACTAACAAGACCACCGTAGTGTCAAAGGGGAAACTCTGGCGTTATACTGCGAAGTAGACACACCCTTGATACATATAGCACGCTCTATAAAGCTCGTAACCCTTATTACTCGCGAATAATCTGACCTCTTGCTCGTAGACCGTCGCGGGAGAGGATCCCATAAAATAAGGCGACACACATTNCGAAGGGGAAACTCTGGCGTTATACTGCGGAGTAGACACACCCTTGATACATATAGCACGCTCTATAAAGCTCGTAACCCTTATTACTCGCGAATAATCTGACCTCTTGTTCGTAGACCGTCGCGGGAGAGGATCCCATAAAATGAGGCGACACACATTTTTTTTTTTGTTCTGGGAATTCGATCGGATCGTCAGTTCTCATGCGAACCGAGCCGCGAGCACTAGTTCATTTTTAATGAAGTTCCTAAACTCTGGCGGTGCCGCTGCGTTCTCCATTCCGAATTCAACCGAAGTGCGAGAGAGTGGACGCGAAACAATATCCCTCTTTTTAATCAAAGAAAACTGGCGGAATTCCAGGAAAATTTCGACGCAGTCGTGGCACGTATCCCTCGTAACTAGCGATCTGTGATTGCCGGGAAGAGGGGCACGGCCAATGAAAAGGAAGTTCGTATTTATACAAAGAGAGGAGAGTAGCGGGATTTTTCTATTTCTACCAATCGAGAGGAATGGTTCATGTAAAGAGAATAAATCCCCAGTACGTAATTTATTGAATTACCGTCTGTTTTTCGCGTTGCTCGACGTAATTAGGATTTATTGTGAGCGCGTAAGTAGCCGAAATTACACGACGCGTCAGATTCGTCGATGTTCACCGACGTGATCGATTTTCCATTCGTTCTTCGTACTGGCGTCGAAGTAGCTCGCCTCCTCCGAGCACCGCAACATCCTTCAACCCGCCGCTCGAGAAACCGGTTCTCTCCTTTCGCGTTCGTGCACCAATCTCGTCTCGATCGCAGTCCGAACCACCGCCGCCGCCATCCCTACGAAATCCAACTTAGCACGACTTATTTTTCACCCGTCCCGCGGATCGAACCATCAACCCGGAATTTGTATTTCTCCGCTTCCAAAGATTCATCGCCGAGCTTCCAGCTTAAACTAGAAATGAATATTCATGTTTTCGAGAAGTGCGATGTTCCCTCGCACTGTATCACGAGATATTACGGAAACCGCGATCCGATCGTGAATTCTGCTGTTTTAAAATCGCATCGCAAAACATTTCGATTCAATCGAACGATTTATGTCTTCGATTTACGCGATTTATGTGTAGCTTATTAAAGTTCTAATCGTAAATCATGTTTATCTAGTTGGTGATGTAAGAAAAAATAGGCGTAGTGCGCAGAAATAGAGAGGGCTACTCTGGTTTTACTATACCGTGTATAATGAATCAATCTCGGTCACGCAACGTAGCTGGCGTGTTAGTTAACGAATTGCACCCTTCATTCTATTGATCAACTTTTTCCCGCGCACTCTCCGTGTCTTCAGAAAGCTCCTCGAGGAAATAACATCCGAATTCGTTTCCCTCTTTTCGCCTCCTGTCCCACGACAGATTCTAATTTATCTTCCGCGTCGCGCAGCGATACGATAGAAAAAAGTTGGCTTAAGCGCAGCTGTGGTTTTTATCGTAAGCGACAAGACGTCTTCGCGCCGTCGACGGCAAGTTTCGATTGCCGAAGTTAACGTTTGACAATTTTCCGCGACCGGCTATCATATTTCGTTGGCCGTCGCGAAGACAGCGAAGCCGAGACGACTTTTAATTTCACTTTACGTAGTATTTTCTTTCGGTACGACGTCAGAGATTACCCGGCATTCATAAAGATTTGGAAACAATGAATTCAGCGGCAATAGCGGCGCGCGAGATTCATCCGCGAGTCTCGTATTTAAAATTTAAATTCCTCGCCGTACGAGCCGGTTATTTCTGTGCGAATAATTCCTGCTCGATATCAGAAGACTCGTAAAAATATGATGTTCATTTCCCAAGAACGAATGGAGCTGCGTTCATATCTCACTTGGTTGAATGAAAAGCAAAGAATTGAGTCGCTTGTTAGTCGCGTCTTATCATTCGTCCGACGCCGAACCGAGGGGCTCTTAATATCTGTAGGAGCGACTTAACTCTCCCCTATGTTCGATCTTCTCCGAAGTTAACGTTTGGAGTTCCGACGACGATTTCCTGGCTGCCGAATTCTAATTTATTTTTTTTTTTTTTACGTCAGTGTCACGACCTTCGACCTCGGTACATTGCTCCCGCTCGCCAGTTTTCCTTCTCCGTTCGAAGTTCATTCTACTGTGTAAAAAAAAGTTAGGAAACTTCTTTACTTGCAGAACTTCTAATCTTCAGTTCCATGCAATATTCATTTTCCTTTATCTCGTTTATATTCATAATTCAGCTGCCACTGAGAGTCTCTACTATGCGGGGTAAATGGTCAATTTCAATTCAACTTGGTAATATATTTCTCGTAAAATTCTTAATAGAGTTAGAAGAGGAACGCGTCGTCGACCTTTTCCTCTATTTCGGGTATCCATTAACGAATATTATAATTTATTTGTCAGTCAAACGCGCGGTACCTTTCGAGATTAAATATTAATCCACTTCTCGGGATCCATTCTTCGTCAATTCCCAAGATTCCAATTATACTTCCAAAGAGGAGCGAAGCTAAACACTTGAAACAATCCACTCCCGCGCAGGAATCGGTAACAATCTCGAAATCCCGATTTATCTCTGTCCCGTCGCGACCTTCGTAATGGAGTGCATCGGCCTTCCTCGGTTCTTCAACCCCTCAGAAACTCGTCCATTTCATGGTAATAAGGAGACCGAGAAACTCGGATCCTTCCGCGCTGATTTTTACTCTCCGTCGGACAAAAAAATCCGCGGACGCGGTAAACTGTTTTTTCCCCGCGTTTTAATTGGCATCAAGTGCTTAGCATTCACCGGCTGTTTTTCCATTTCGTTAAAAATGGCGAGAGCGCGCGCAGACGGACCAATAAAAGAAAATCGGGCCGGTTTCGGAGCCAGGAACAACCCCAAATTCCAATTTATCTCCTTTGTACCCGACGACCTTCAGATGTGGGGGTACGTCGGCCCCCGACACCCCTAACTTCTCGGCTCGTCATATCCTTAAACTCTCTCTCTCTCTCTCTTTCACCCTTCTTACCAGCCGGAACGTTCGAGCGAGAGGGGCGGCCGCGGGGGGTGGTGGTGAGTTTTTGCCAGGCGAAGTAATTCCACCAGCAGACACCCCCTCCAGTTTGTCGGGCGCGTGGCGATACACGCAACCCCTCTCCGCGTGGTTTCCAACCCCCGCGATGGTGGGGGGACCGCGTTCGGGTGGCACCGGGGGTTGCGACGACGCTTGCGGGGAGAGAGAACCACTAGCTGGCTCTGGCTAGCTGGTTGGTTCGTTGGCTGGTTGGTAAGGGGTTGCGTTGTGGCGCCGCCGTTGTCGTTTCTACGCGAATTCGTTTCGCGTAAGGGAGCTTTCAGTCGGCGCGCAACTCTCTTCGAAGACGCGTTATACGTGCACCCCCATCGTTAGACATATTCAAACGACCCCCGTCGTAAAGTGAGTTGTACGCGGAGTAGGCGCAGGTATCGGTGCCTGAGCAGCCGGTGGTGGATTCGTCCTGAGAAGGTAATCGCGAGCTTTTACAACTCTTTCCGCTTTTTCATTCTTCTTTTATTTCGAAGACAATGTAATTTGAGATAAGTTCAAGGTTGTTGGACTTTCGAGATAAGTGGATGGACACGAAAGAATTTTCGCGAAACTTTGTACGTTTAAGGGAACTCACAACGTTCTTATCTGATCGTAAGAAATGTTTGCGTCGCAGCTGAAAAACGCTTGTTCGTTTTATTGGATCGGGCTCACCCTCGCCCTATCATGCGACGATTCTCGCTGGCTCGCCAGCCAAATGTGGATAGGACGTAAAGATAGTAGTATTACTACAGCTACTACGTAGATCCTAGTCATTGATGCGGACATAAAAACGAATTCCATTCCTTTTTCTCGTCCGAACTTGGACTTAACGCGAACCTCAGCGCGATATCGATCGCGAACAGGAACGTTATCCCGTGATTCGCATCATTTGCCTTAATTGCGATCGATAATTCAGTAGCGGCAAGTTTCTCCCGCTGGTTTATTCTCGGAGTCATGAGTAACGAAACCCCGACGAAAAATCAGCTTCTACGAATCTGAACCCCTCGGTCTCGATTCGCCGCGCAAGTAGTTTCACCGTGGAAAAGAAACAACGGGCTGATTAGCTGGCGCTCCGGCTGAATAACCGAACCAAATGCAGAGACGGTACGCAACAGCCGTTAGCGGGCGAGCACGCGATGCGCGCGAATAAAAATCCGCCTCGGACGGGTTCATTAAGGAACGGTGATATCAAATTTATTTATAGAATTCGTAGCGAGGCATCGGGAGAGAGAGGTAGCGTCGTTCTGAAAAGCGGCGGGGATCAACGGGTCCCGGCACGAAATGCCGGTGAACCGTTCCGTGTCCCGTAAGAGGCGAAGAAAACGGAGCCACCGGACGAGCGATACCGATTTTCAACTTGTTGACGAGCGTCGCGTGACGCGTCGGGCTCCTCTCGCCAATCGCGCGGCCGATGTATATTCACCGGTTCACGAGCCCCGGACCAGCCGGACGGTTTTCTTTTCAGTCTTGTTGCGTCGCGTCGCGGCACCATTGTAGAAGAACCGGTCACGAGACGAGCTTCTCGATGCACCGAGAAAAATAAGAACCCCCGACGAACCCTATTTGTTTCTTCTGCGGTTTCCCTTTTCAGAGGTCGCGCGGCTACTAATCGGGGCCCATTTTTGTCTCTCGAGTCGAGAGATAGAGAGAGAGAGAGAGAGTATCGGACGTCAATTTTCTTGAAGATCTATCGAAACTTCGTCGGGAGGTAGACAATCGGATTTCGATACATTTCGTCGGGCGTTACTCGATAAATTGTAAGAATTTGTCTGCGACGTTGCGACGGGCTTTAGGAAGTCCCATAAAGTGGCTTAGTATGATCCGTTCTTTGTCTCGTCGCCTCCTACGGGGATCCTTCCCACCGCATCGCGGCGAAGATTTACGGTGTCTATGGGGAGGAACTTTGGATAATACTCGTGAAACGTTGCCGCGCGATCCTCCAAGGGGTCGCCGTTTTTCCCCGTGGGGGAAGAAATACGTAGCCGAGCGGAAACAAAAGAAAAATCGCCGCCAGATAAGAAACGGTGGAAAGCAAAAATTGTTTGCGTCGCTTTCGGCGAAACTGCCGATTAAGGGAATTAATGCGTGCGCCGCGCTTCTGCAAAAATTCTGCGTCTCGGCGAACGTTCGCGTGACAACGTTTCTCCTAGCAACGTCTTTTTAATCGTCGCCGGGGAGCGGTCGGGTTATCTACGGTCCCCGCAGAGAAATGTAAGTTCGCCGGTTCAACACAACAGGATTTATCGTTCGAATCCGGAAGCCAGTCCGCCCCGTCGGCCGATGTATTCACACGTGCGTGTGCCGCGCTTAGAATATTTACACACGTTTAATGCGGTATGAGTTATACTGTGGAGATCGTAAAGTGACCAGCAATAAAACCGTCGCTCGACGGAGATATATCGCGGCCAACTATAATTCAGCCAAGGGCCACCTAATGTTAATAAGTACGGCTGCTATACGACTGAATCGGTTACGAGTGAAGGTAACGAGAAATTAGTTAGCCGTATAATTTCAATGTCTGCCGAGTTGCACTCCGATCGCGTACTCTTCGACTGAAACGAATATCGAACGAGATAAATGAATGTTTAATCCGTTCCGAATCGGGAACTCAATTTTCTACGTATAATTTGTAGAGGAGGATTAAGAGGTAATTTGCATGATCGCGATCCGACGCTTAATCACGCGCTGTTATTCCGGTTAATTTATTAACCCGGCGCGGCGTTGATAATTGCATTCCTTGTGCGCGTCGAGAAATTCTTTTACGCTTTCCATTATCAATGGGACGAAATGGCCGGGGCGCGACGCTAATGTATTCGTAGACGTTGAAGCCGCGTCCACTCGCCAAGCAATTTCCTCGTGTGATTCATAATGTCGTCCGTATCGGGTAATTCATGCACGCCGCGTAGGTGTTATCTGATCTTTCAGTAAAACTCGTGCGTGCAGACCACCCCGGCTCGGTATTTTTCGTCCGTGGAAAAGTCTGTTACTCGTTAGAGACACGCGAACGCGAACGCTGGATTACGGCAATCGCGTCGCGATTGCTTGGAAATCAGCTTACCGGCAGCTTTTTAAAGTTCCTCCGGGTTTCATATCCTTCGGCACCGTCGCAGCGGCCAACGCACCCACATATATACATATATATGTATATCGAGGCAATATTTTAACGCAGAGATAGGTATAACGGCAGACGGGAGCGTCGCGAACAAACGCTTAAACTGCATTTTAAAGTTAACCCGTGTTAGATTGTTTCCCGGAATTCGCTGTCGCGTCGAGGAAAAATAGTAGCAGCTTTCACGAAGTTACGCGGTGCAAACAAAAATGTTTGCAACCTGGCCGGCTCGTTATTCCCGTTCACAAAGCGACGTCTGTCTGGTGCGATGCACTATGATCGATCGGCCGCGACGTACCATGTACGCGCTAGTATTTTTAGAGCAGCGCGTCGCCGAGCCCGGACTGACAGGTGAGAGATCCCGCAGACGACTTCTCTTTCCACCGATATCTCGAATTTCGACGTCGGATACCTAATAACGGCCCCTCTTCTGTTCCGGCCACCGAAATCTCCTGATACGGTTAGCTATTTCTGAGAAGTATCGCTTCCAATTTCCCATCAGTTCCAGTCAAATTATCGGGAACAGAGTTAGCGCGCCGGTATGTCTCTATTCCTGGAAAAACTGCCGATCGATCCCACCGATTCGGCTCGCGCTCTCTGTCTGTACTTATTCGTCGTCGATTCGGAAAGTGGTCGCGAAAGATCGGCCCGTGAAATTATTATCCGCTGCCGTTGTCGATGAAGGAAGTCGCATATTTATGAAGCATTTAAAACGGAGACCCCGAGACAAGCATCGGCTTTTTCCGGGGAGGAACGGTGGCCACCGGTGATGCACTGTTTGCACGCGGAGATCAAAGGCCCTCTAAAAATATTGCTTGCGTGTTGAAACTCATAAGTCGTACGTTCCGGCCCCTCTAGTAATCGCCTTAAAAATAACCGACCGTTTTTGCATTCTTCCGTGTCAACAAATATTCCTTTTTCGATTTTCCGACCTCTCCTCTCCGCTTCAGATTCTTGCTCCGGCAAGAAATAATCAGTCTTCGAGGAAACGGGGACTCGCAAACGAATTTTCTGCGGCTACGTGACGCGAATATTTGGCAGTCGTTTAATTTCCTACCGCCTTCAACAATTTCAGTGTCTCCCGGTTGAAACGAAGTCGGTGTTTGATAAACGCCGTAGGAAACGTTTTCAAGCGAGAACTGTAGACGCGGACGCATTGTGGAACGTGTCCGGCTCTGCGGATCGCCGATAGGATTCATGAAAACTGGTCCATAGAAATCCTTTGCAGACTTGGTCGGGTTCGTGTGGATACGAACCGCGCGCTCCAGAGGAAACGCATTGTTTGCGGGAGACAGATTCATTTAGACTTGTCGCTCGCCTCGAAGCGGCATCGATTAAGAGCAGCCGTCCAGGCGAACGCGAAGCGAACGGATAATCCGCGCGTCGACCTGTGTTCCTCCTCTTCGTTTCCTGCCCCGATACTCGACCGTCGTTTGGCCCCGTTCCAGAAAAACTCACCGCCGAGGCGTCGATCGTTCCGTTTCTTCTCCTATGCCGAATCAATTCGTCCGACGACGACGCCGGAAAATCCACTCGGCCACGCTAGAAATCGAACGGTATTGTCCCTGTCGAAATGCCTGTGAACCCTTCGGAATTCGCGGAACACGCCGGCTTACCCGATCGATCGGACGAAACAAATCGAATGTCGATACTAATGATACAAATTGGCGAGCACGGCTTGGCACAAGACTAGGGGCGCGAGCCACCGAAATCGACACGCGATTCGATTCGCTTTGGAAATCGTTTGACAATGTTTAGACGTCATTCAAGTAGGGAAAGAAGATTTGCTTAGAGCACGTGACGCTGCATCATACCATCGGTCGCTAAAGCTATTATACATTAAGCTTGTTTCTTTTTACAAACTGCTTTACTTTCTTCACGTGGCTAGAGACTGAGATGAGGCAATATTTAAGGAGGTTCATCCGGTTAAGGAATTAACAGATAGATCTTCAAACAAAATTTGATAGTCTATAACAGTATACCAGGATAC
>SMSR01009414.1:2938-15422 GCA_019453355.1 Ceratina japonica | reverse complement strand
TATATGTATACATACATCTTCAAATAAATTTATTATCAATACAGAGAAAAAATATATATTTGTTATTTATTATTTATATATTTGCTATCTATTGTTTTGTTCCTATATCCGCGACACCTTGACGTGTTATAAACATTCTCGCGACCTATAAACATTCTCAAAGCGAACTGACAAATGCGTTCTTGAATTACAAATTAATCTCTGTTATTTTATATAAATTTTCATTTCCGCCAAAAATGATTGTCATATTCGTGTTCAGCATGTTCAAATTAGTAGAATTACGTGGGTTTCGTGTAAAAAGCTTGGGGGGGTTTTCTGAAGTTCAGCCGTATATTGTGCACCTAGGGCGTGAAGTGGGACTTTTCGTCCGAGTTGTGGAACTTGCAGTATGAGCCGAAGGCGAGAGCTTTTTTTCGCCGCAGACGAGTACTGCAACCACATGAGGTCAAAAGGCCAACTGAGCCCAAGGTGCACAACATATTTTATGTAACGTATGGATGTATTTTCGCGGTTTTTCGTATGTATTCAGCGGGGTTGATATGACTGTTTCTTGACGTGGCCACCACGCGCTTGTATTCTGCACGAAATTTGGCTTTAATCCGTTGATTTTTTGAAAATCATGAAGAAAACTTGCCACTCGGTTTCAACGGTCAATAAAGCACACTTTATTGCCCCCTAAGAGCGGCCGGTCAGAAAACAGTCATTTTAGGCCCGCATGATAGGTACGAAAAGTAGCGAAAATCGAGCGTGTGTTACATAAAATTTATTACGATCTGAAAAACGTTTCTCCCTTTTTCTGCATACGGAAATTTCTATTTAATTTATATTCTATTTATATCGGATCGCCCCTTTGCTCTTCATCCGTACGCGTACAATTCTTTTAATTTGAAGTCGAATTCACTGTACGCGTATCCCGATATCTTTTTAATTGTCTGAATTATTTATTTTCTTTCGCGACGGCTCGGCCGACCTTCAGAACGGTACATCGTTTCCTATGGTCCGCCATGAATTATATAGCGAATTCAAAATATTATCAAGGATGAGCACTGCTATTAAACTTGTTAACCGTTAATGTTCCAACAATATTTTAGTGCAAACTAATTTTTTTTATTGTTCACTTCAATTATCTTATGAATTATTTGTAAGTTTCGGATTTAAGGCTTTCACGGTTATTGTTTATTCTGATAGCATTCATTTTCCTGATTGAAACCGTATATTTTGACAATTTATATGCCGACGTTTCGCCAACGTTGCAGTTAGCTACATCAGGGCTATAGGCTCTGATACTGAAGGAGCTGTGCTTCTCACAAGGAGACCACATGAATGTGGATATCGCTTTTAAAATGGCAATGCGCTTAAGTGGTAGTGCATACCTAGTATTGAAAAAGCCTATTGGGTTTTTTCACGCTGGGCTTTTGTTTTTGAGATATTTTGATTTAAAGATTTTAAGCACCATGTAAGTCGTTTTGTAAGTTTCGGATTTAAGGCTTTCACGGTTATTGTTTATTCTGATAGCATTCATTTTCCTGATTGAAACCGTATATTTTGACAATTTATATGCCGACGTTACGCCAACTAGCAGATTGCTTGGTGGGTCAGTGTGTATGGTCGTCGATTGCAAAGCCAGTCCTGCTCGGTTCGAATCGTCGTGGAAGAAATGTTTTTTTTTTCTTGTGGTTTTTATAAAAGAAATATGTTTTATTTTTTCATTTACTTGTAGTTGACTGTTACGTGTATTTTTAAGATAATTAAAAAATACTACATTATACATAATACAAAATAAAAAATTTCGGGACGAGGGATTTATAAAGAAAAAAACTTCAGCACGAGTGATTTATGAAGAAAAAAACTTCGGCACGAGTGATTTATGAAGAAAAATATATTTACAGTACGCATGGAAAAAAATGTATGTAAACAGTTATTTCAAGCGCATTACATTTGTAGTATTTTAATTATCTTAAAAATACACATAACAGTCAACTAAAAGTAAATGAAAAAATAAAACATATTTCTTTTATAAAAACCACAAGGAAAAAAACATTTCTTCCACGAGGATTCGAACCGAGCAGGACTGGCTTTGCAGTCGACGACCATACACACTGACCCACCAAGCAATCTGTTAGTTGGCGTAACAGAACGACTTACATGGTGCTTAAAATCTTTAAATCAAAATATCTCAAAAACAAAAGCCCAGCGTGAAAAAACCCAATAGGCTTTTTCAATACTAGGTATGCACTACCACTTAAGCGCATTGCCATTTTAAAAGCGATATCCACATTCATGTGGCCTCCTGGTTGTCAGTACGCCTTGTGCTGTTAGGGTCTTTACCTTTTTGAATACTTTTATTTCAACTCGGCTCGGAAGAACGTCTGCACTGAACGAAATTCAGACTCGAAGTGGCGAAGAGCCTATTGCTCATCAGAAAATTCTCATGCCTTATCTTTGAAAACTAATCCCGATGGAGCACACTGTTTATGACCCAGGTCACCAGTAATAAACAGTTATAAGTTATATACAGTCAAATGTGACTGATTGACATAATAGCCGTTAGTCATGAACACGTTGCGTCACGGGTACAGTTCCTTATAAACATAAGATTCATTTTTGTATATTCGAATTATAAATAATCCAACAAGAAATAAATAAACATGTACTCTGTTAATTTAAATTATTGTAAATAAAACAGCTCTCAAACAGTGAATTTCATTGAATATCATAAAAGAACGCTCATAATTTCCCAATTTGCCTTAGAAATTATAATTATTGCATATAATTCTACACAACTATAGTAATCAGAATCGAAATATTAATATCTAAGTAAAATCTTCACGCGAAGCCCACAGATTTCATGCCCGCATAAAAATTATATCTCTTTTGGAAATAGGACGTGGAAATAAAGCACGCTGATTAATTTAAGAATGAGACTTTCTTCTATAATATTTTAATATTTAACCAGGACGAAGTCAGATATAGTCTGTTTGAAAGACGTAGCTGAACTGAACTTTAAAAAGAACGGTCCTTGCGTGTCTGAACAAGTTTATTGCGTTTGCATACTCTTTATTCAATAATAACAACAGTCTCAATGAAAACATTCAAAGAATTTTATCAGAACGAAAACATAATGTACAATAAATAGTATAACGAAAATTATTCTAGTTTCGTTATTAAACTATTAAAAATCTATTTACTCTATTTATTACAGAAGTATATGCATTTCCCGCATGTTCCCGCCTAAATCCATTCCCGCCGTAACGAGTGGCACTTCTGCGCAAAGACCAGGTTTCGATCACAGTGCGCATCTCTCTCTTTCTCTCCAATTCTATCCACATCGTCGCCACTCCTCGGATCTACGTAGTCGCTTACCACCAAGCTGCGCGAACGTTAACTTATTAGCTATATGTGTATTGTTTCTCGAATGTCCGGCGACGCCAACAAGTGGGCACGGCGGTTGCACTTATCGTTTCGTTGGGTGACAGAAAGAATACGTTTCTTATAGTGTATCGTGGAATATTGACTCGTGAATACTCGTGTTCGACTGTAACTCCACTATGTACATCAAACAGGTATCGTAAAACGAATTTAAGACAGCATGCAACTATTCATCCCTTTTCTCGGTTCATAATTTTTGATAGACGCTTTTCGGTTCAGTTCAGTGCGAGCATGGCTATTATTTACATAGCGCGAAATGTTCACAATCATTCGTATCGTCAATGAATTAAGTCAAATTGGACGTTATACGATTACTCGTGATTAGATGCACACCGTTCACAGATGTTATCAGTGACGATTGAATGTATCTAAGCAATTCGAAATATGAGGTGACACTACTATTATTGTAGAATAATTTGTACAATATTTCTCGTAGAAATGTCCTTTCCATAAGTATTACTTTGTAAGTAACAGCATATTCTGCATAATGAATATTTGTTTCGTCAGGTTATCATACAGGGTTTCAAGTCGTATCGAGAACAAACAGTGCTAGAACCCTTCGATCCCAGATATAATGTAATAGGTACGTAAACATATTAAATTGGAGTTAATACAAGGAATATATCTTTTATAGTGGTTGTTCGGAAAATTCGTGCCAATTTTGATAGAAAGCTTATTGAATTATTTATAATACTCATACTTGTACTGTACTGAATATGAGACTTCCATTTCACACAAAAATTTGCCTGAAAATAAGAATTCCATTTAAATATAATAATGGTATTCGAAATTGAGAATACATATTAGGGATTGAAAAAACTACGACCTTTTCTTTAGGATATAGTAGTACCCACAACTTTTATTTGAGCATTTTTCGAAAATCCGAGAAAAAAATTTTTATTTTTCCCGAAATTTTGCCAAGGGTATTCTTTTAGATTCTTTGAAATCCACGTTTTTCCTCGAATATTCTTAAACCATTGGACCTACCGAAAATTTGCATATAATATAATTTATAGCTGGTAACGACAGCTACAACTTTTGTGGGAAACACTTTCCGCTAGCGTTAGTAGTTAACGAGTATTTTGCAATAAACTGTTTTATCGTTTTTCGTAAATTACTCGTTAACTATCGACGCAAACGGAAAATGTTTCGCATAAAAGTTGTAGCTCCAGTTGTCAGCAACATAAAGGGTCTATTGCAATTTTCTTGTAGATCGTACGGTTTAGGAGTGATTGAGGAAAAATGAAGTTTTTACCAAAAGTTCACTGTTTTGACGGTGGGCAGTCGCATTTTGTACATATAAAATGCCGATTAACCCTGTTTAACTCATTAAATACCGAAGTTAGAAGAAAAATACATCAATTTTGCTACTCTTGTAAAGTGTATATAATTTTTTCACTACCGTCAATAAGTAATCAATAAATAACATTGTTTATTGCAAAAGCTTTTTCTTCGTCCTAGAAAAAAAACGTTCCATTCAGAACTCGTAGCTCTTCTCGTCAGCTACATATAAGGTCGTATGCAATTTTCCCATTAAAATTGTTTTCATTTTGAAATTTCAATATTACGTCAAAATTTAGCTGCTTCAACCCCAGATCGAGCAATAAAAAAAATGATAAATTCAGGAGTCATTGTCCCAAGCTGAATACGTAAATTCGACATTTTGAATTCGTTTCGTTAGTATAATTGGACATCTGCACTTTACTAATATCCTGATGTGCTCAGATTTGTCTCATTGCCGATTACCAAAAGAGGTACGAATTTTCCGGATAGCTCAATAGTTTACACGTTGTTTTTTTTATAGTCGGAAGAAATGGTTCTGGCAAAAGTAACTTCTTTCAAGCCATTGAATTCGTTTTGAGCGATGAATTATCTTATCTCCGACTTGAACAGAGACAGGCTCTGTTACACGAAAGCGCAGGGCCCAGAGTTATTTCTGCATACGTGGAAATTATATTTGACAATTCCGATGGAAGATTACCAGTACGCGAAATACACTGCTCTCATCTGTTTATTGATTTCTTGTTATTAACTATTTTATTTTGTAGATTGCCAAAAATGAAGTATATTTAAAAAGAGTAATCGGTTTAAAGAAGGACCAGTACTTTCTCGACAGAAAATCAGTATCTCGACAAGAGGTGACGAATTTGCTGGAATCAGCAGGATGTTCAACATCAAATCCATACTACATCGTAAAACAAGGCAAGGTACGGTAATTATGCAAGCGCGATACATAAGAGCCAAGTACAAGGCAGCATTTATATTGTGCAGATTAACCAGATGGCGACAGCATCTGATTCAGAAAGACTGAACTTATTAAAAGTAGTAGCTGGTACCAATGTATACGACGACAAGAGGAAAAAATCAATTTCCCTCTTGAAAGAAACAGAGGAAAAGTTGAAAAAGGTTCAACAGCAACTGGAAATGATAGGTACTCGATTTTTAAAACGTAAAATAACTTTCTGTCAAACGATTAATCGTACGTAATTGCTTTGAAGATGAACGTTTAAAGACGCTAGACGAAGAAAAGGAAGAACTCAAAGAATATCAACGATGGGACAATGAACGACGATGTTTAGAATACGCGATTCACGAGCACGAGCTCAAAGAGCATAAAAAGAAGCTGAAGAATTTAGAAATGTCCAGGGTTGAAAGTGAAGCTGAGCTGATAAGATTATGTACAAACACGAAAGTTGTCCAGGACTTAGTAAGAACCGTGACGAAACGACTGAAGGAAGCGAAAAAGGAAGTGCAGACTGCGGAAAAAGAACGAGATACCTTGAGGTAAAGCTGAAACAAATGTGTCCAAATTTCCAACGTTTATTGTAAATCGAATTTGAAATTTTTTAGTGCCGAACAGCAGCAATTATTAGAGGAAAATACGAAATTAACGTATATTATTGATGACTTAGTAGAAGAAATGAAAGGTAGCGAAGACAGTAGACATCGTGCTCAAGAGGAATTAGAAAAATTGAAAACGGAAATCGCGGCGAGAGAAGAGGAGTTGGCGAAACTAAGACCAGAAGTAACATATTTCGTTTATCATAATTACTCGAATTTCTTAATTAATAATGATATTATTTTAGTACGAGGAAATGAAACGTGTTGAAGAGAAATTAACGCGCGAGTTGCAATTGGAAGAGCAAAAGCGAAAAGAATTATATGCTAAACACGGACGTGGTAGTCAATTTGCGAGCAAGGTATTACGTCTTATTTTATTGCTACCAGCAAATGGAGCGAAATCGTTCAATATTTTTTTTGTCTTAGGACGAGAGAGACAAATGGATTCAAGCCGAGCTCGAACAACTTGCAAAGCAAATTAAGGATAAGGAGCAGCACGCGAGAAAAATGAATGAGGACTTGAAACGAGATTCGGAGAAACAGGTCGCGTTAAAAGGGAAGATAGAAAAGCATATGCAAGAAGTGGAACGGCAACGAGCTTCGATGGACGAGCTTAATAAACATTATTACGAATTCACGAAAGCGAGAGACCATTGGCAATCTACTCGAAGAGAACAGTTCGTACATTGCACATTCTTCTCGCGACTAAGAAATTTCAACGCACTGAATTACATATAAATTACAGATGTCGACAGGAGAGTGTATTACAACTCAAGTTATCAGGATTGAAGGAAGATTTAGCGAAGGCAGATCAAAATTTGCGATCAGTGGCTGGTAAAGCGATTCTGAACGGTCGAGATAGCGTGCGGACAGTGTTGGATACGTTTCGGTAAACGACATTAACACGTTCACGCCGGAGCTAATTTTCACGTTTCTTTCCGTAGGGCTGCGCACGAATTCATGTTTCACATCATCTTATTTTGCAAGCTACAGTGAGAGTCAAAAGTGAGTATACGCCTCGAGAACATGGCATTTATTTAACATCTACTAGAAGTATGTTATATATTTGTGAAAAGTTAGTTGAAAAATATAATGGAATGGAATGGTAATTAAATGTAGAAAACGTAATTCAATCTAATAAGTAATATTCCAGATACAACATAAAATAGTTAAGGATCTGTAAAAATACGAGTCAAAAGTGAATATACATAAGTAATTAAGAACGATTTATTTTCATTTATTAATCAAATTGCGTACATTTAATATTTTATTGATTCAACTTTAACTTTAATTACGACAGCTAATTGTCTTGGCATTGATTCAAACAACTTACATGATGTTCAATCAGAAATATCATTCCATATTTTCAGTAAATCGACTTTAAGATCTTCATCGTTTATAAGTTTTATTTTGCGTAAGTATGAATCTCATATTTCCCACAAATTCTATATTACATTAAGATCTGGGGATTCTGATGGAGAATTCTGTTGACTTGGAGCATTTTGTTGTAACCAATCCTTAACTTATTAGATTGAATTACGTTTCCTACATTTAATTACCATCAATTTACACATTATATTTTTCAAATAACTTTTTCATAAATGTAACATACTTCTAGTAAGTGTTAAATAGATGCCATGTTCTCGAGGGCCATACTCCTTTTTGACTCTCCCTGCATGTAATTCGAGTGTGAGCCACGGGTGGGTCATGCCGGCGTGAACGTGTATGGTAAATCTTGATCGCAGATAATTTCGTCAATCTACAACAAAATATGTTCTGTTTGCAGACAGAGGGAGGACATGGCCCATGAAGTGGCACATTATTATGGGCCTCTAATTGAAAATTTCAGTTGCGAGATGAGTGTTTATACTGCTGTAGAAGTGACCGCCGGAAATCAACTGTTCTATCACATTGTCGAAACTGATAAATTAGGGACAAAAGTTATGAAAGAAATAAACAAACAGCAATTATCCGGGGAAGTAACGTTTATGCCTTTAAATCGACTTCACGTGAAAAATATAAATTATCCAGAAACCAGCGATGCTGTACCTATGATATCAAAGCTACAGTACGATCGGAAATATGCCAAAGCTATGAGGTAAATGATCTCGTATTCTCCCAGACAGTATGAAATATTGTAGTAATATTGCAACAATATTACAAGCCCTGCACATTAATAGGAATACCACAACAATATGGTGGCAACATCAGTATGAATATTGCTGCTACATTGCCGTAATAATATTTGCAGCGTTAGAACTCATAACTCATGCAGTTATATTGTCGTTTTTAGCATATTTCAGAATTTAAAGGATATTGCAATTTTACGGACACGTAATATACAGGGTGGTCCGTTTAAGTAAGACCACCTAAGTATCTCTTCAGCTTGTTGTCTTACAAAAAATACTATTTACGTAATTTGCATGGTGTCAGAGGACCAATATCTAGCAAGAATATTTTTTTCCGAAGATCATATTTTTTCGAAGTTATCAATGTCACAAGTGTTTTTTGACACATAACTACATATTTTTTTAATTGTATCATATAGCTGATTGAAAAATACATTCAGATATGTATAATGAATAGTCGAGAATTAAAGTTTCACGTAAAACAGATGTCTATTGAGATCGCAGGTTTTGATCAAAACTCAACAATCAAGAATGTGAATGGAAATGTTTACTTAACCAAAGATATTCGACTTCAATTTTACGTAAAACTTTAATTTTCCATTATTCATATCATTATTCATATCTGAATGTATTTTTCGATCAGCTATACGATGCAATTAAAAAATAATGTAATTATGTGTCAAAGAACATCTATAACCTTGATAACTTCGAAAAAAACGACCACTGGAAAAAAAAATTTTTTTCGGTTATTGGTCCTCCGACACCATCGATGTATGACCAAACTGTGTGTATGTGTGTTCACCAAAATTGGAATAGAGTTCAGGTGTCAAATTTTGACTTAGCTTCTAAATAAGTGAGGACTAAAACGTGTATAAAGAATTGAAAGAATCCTTATAACTTGCAATATTATTTATAAAAAAGTTCTGTGATATTTATCAACTACGGAATAAACATTATGGCTTATAAAATAATTTTTAATAATTCTAATAACAGTTTCTATTTCTTGTCAAAATAAATTATTCTGATATAAATAAGTAAAAGTTGATTTCTTCTAATAAAAATCCCTACAATATTGCAGCAATACGTGCAACATCTCTGCAATACTCCTTGCAAGATTTAATATTTGCAAAGTAATGTTCCTTCAATATTTCTGCAATATTCCATGCTGTCTGGACTGATACAAAGTGTGAAACTGTTTACTTATATGTCTCAATTGTAAATACAGTTTTATATTCGGGAAGACATTGATTTGCCGCAATTTAGAAACTGCGACAAATTTGGCTCGCACGTCTGGTTTAGATTGCGTGACTCTTGAGGGTGATCAAGTTTCCTCGAAAGGATTTTTGACGGGAGGCTACTTCGACAAGTCAAGGTCTCGCTTGGATATGCAAAAAATGAGATCAGATATAATGGCTCAGATTGAATCTTTCCAATCTCAGCTTTCAACTCTTACAGAGGAGATTAAAAACACGGATCAAAAGATCAGTTCTTATGTTAGCCAGATACAAAAGACGGAAACTAAGATGAACAAAGCGAAGTACGTTATCAACAGGACTTTCCGAGAAGAGGGTTCGTTTTAATTTTTTAATTTCATTGTAGAAATGTGTATGACGAGATGAAAGCTGATATGCGACTCATGAAGCAAGAATTGAGCGCGATGGAAAAGTCTCGTACACCGAAGGAACAAAGTTTAACAAAGTATACATTCAGCTTAGAAGCGATGCGTGCAACACAGAAAGGCTTTGAAAGCGAACTGCATGAAAGATTTGCGCCTGAATTGTCTGTGGCTGATCAACGGCAGGTACAGTTGCTAAACGACAATATAAAGCGCTTAACGAACGATAATAAAGAGGCGTTTGCGAAGCGGTTGCGGTTGGAATCTAACAAAAATAAGGTAGAAAATTTATTGGCCATCAATTTGGCCAGAAGAAAGGATGAATTAATTGAAGCACTGGAAGATAAAACGGTAGAAGATCGGCAACGTCAATTGGAATCTATGAAAGCACAACTAGTGGATGTTGAGAAGAGATTAATGAAAGTGAACTCAGATTTCGAAGCTCAGAAAGAACGAGTAACTAACACTATAAAAAAGGTAAACATGAAAATAACTAATCAATTATATCACAGTTGATACAGTGACTCCCATCAGTATCCGGACACACTTCAAAACGGAATAAGTTTTTTAATACTGAGCCAACTAACTTCATTTTTTCTGGGCTTTTAAAAGACATAGTTTACTACGCAACGTGTAAAAAAACAATTAAAATAGATTACTAGTCGTCAAAATCTCGAAAAAAAAAAGAAAAAATCATGATGCTTATCTTTTGTATTAGAAACTCTAGTAAAAATTTCAAACGTCCCGTTTGTATAATAGATCTATACATATGTACTATATGAATATATAAAGTTCCATAAAAATTCGTGAAACCATAAAAGAGTTAGACATATCGAAACATGTACAAATTCTTCAAATTATTTCCGTCGTAGATTGAAAGTCGTGAAGAACTGCGACTTTTGAAATTTCTAATCGCTTATATCGCATAGCAATATTGATCAATTTGGATGAAACTTTGTACATGCATATAAATTACTCAGATCTGCAAACGACAAACTTCCAATTTTTATTACAGACCCTGATAAAAAAATTAAAAATCATGTCCTTCACCATTCTCTTCGCGATTTCAATAAATACCAATTTCTTTTTAATTTTTTGTTAGACATTCTATAGTAAGTTGAGCTTTCTAAAATTTTACAGGAGATAACGTTCTTCGATCCAACACTGAAAATGTTATTCCGTTTCAGAATGTGTCCAAATATTAATGGAAGTCACTGTACGTTTTTCGTTTTTCTCTTAGCAAGAAGAAAAGTCCGCAGAAATCGAAAAGTGGAAACTAAAAGAGAAGGAAATGCTGGAAAAGGTGGATGCCGGTAGCAAGAACTTGAATGAGATAGTTAAAGAACTAAATATTTTACAACAGAAAATCGCAGAATGTATGCAGAAGATCACAGATCTTGGTGCATTACCTAACCACGACCTATACGTTAATATTTGTAAAATGACTACTAAACAGTTGTTCAAAGAAATGGAAAAAGTAAATAATCACTTCAGGAAATACAGGTAACATACATATTTAACAATGTACGTAACGATAGACTTTTGTATGTTTAGTAAAAACTTATACGGCGTTTTAGACATGTAAATAAAAAAGCTTTGGATCAGTTTGTGTCGTTCAGCGTTCAGAAAGAAACATGGGCAAAGAAGAAAGAGGTGTTGGATGAAGGGCTGGACAAAATTAAAGAGATAATGTTCGTTCTCGAACATCTTAAATGCGAGGCGATTCAATTTACCTTGACGCAAGTGTGTACGACCGGATTAAATACTACGTAAGCAGGCTAGAAAAGATTAAATGCCTTAAAACTTATTCTTTTTAGGTGAGCGCATACTTTAGCGAAGTATTTAAGAAATTGGTTCCCTCGGGTCATGGACATCTAGTTATGAACACTGCAGATGCGGATGAAGAAAACGACCCTCCGATGCCCGAATCTGTCGATTTCGATAGGTTTACTGGAGTTGGTAAGATGACACAAATTTTTACTTTTTTATCAGCGAAAAAATAAAGTAATAACGGTTGTTTTATTTCCGATAGGTGTACGAGTGTCGTTCACCGGCCACAGAGCCGAAATGCAAGAGATGAATCAATTATCTGGTGGACAAAAATCGCTTGTAGCGTTGACGCTCATATTTTCGATACAAAAGTTGGACCCAGCGCCGTTTTATTTGTTCGATGAAATCGATCAAGCTCTAGACCTGGAACACAGGAAAACAGTAGCAGATGTAATCCACGAACTTAGTTCAGATTCCCAATTCATCATGACCACCTTTAGGTAACGTTACGCCATTTTCGTACGAATAATAAGTAATTTTAATTTATAAATTTTACTTCAGGTCAGAGCTGTTAAAACACGCGAACAAATGTTATGGCGTTAATTTTGGAAACAAAGTTTCGCACGTTGTCTGCGTCACGCGAGAGGAAGCAGCAAACTTTGCAGAAGGAGATACCTTATATGGTTAATATAAGGCATAT